>DWON01006783.1:0-13559 GCA_018251015.1 Phocides pigmalion okeechobee
TGGACAACCACGTCCAATCTCAAATAGAACAGAAGTTCTATTTAAGGATGGACGCGGATGCGTTCCTACTCTTGAGGCCTAAGATGGTCGCCTCCAATAATTTGTATCCGTCAACCAAAGGTTCCATGTAAACTTTCGCCCTGTACTTTTAGTCTTTGGGGATGATTTTTGAAAAGTAAGCATCAAAGTAGCCCATGTCCTTTTCCACACCTCATTCTATCTGTACATCAAATTTCATCTCAATCGACAGAGCAATTTCGCCGTAAAAGCGTAACAAACACACAAACTCACTTTTGCACTTATTATATTAGTTGGGATGCGCATTGCATACACTACGTCAGGATTTCACCATATTGCGTTTATTTTAACCGCTTCACCGTTTAAAAGTGTGTTTTTTACGAAGTTTTTAATGATTTTGTTTACTTTTGCTTTCAAAATTTATTTTCCGTATCTAATTCCGCATAAAATTCCGCCATCGTAATTACAGTTTCGCCGTAATGAAACTGTAGTGTAACGGAGCATGGACGCTCGGCTTTCCCTCAAATTTACTCCCTTGAGATTCTTCCGATTCTCGGCTTACGTAATCACCGTGCAGATAAAGTAGTGTACCTGTCTATGAAGTTTTATCATTGTAAGTTATTTAAAATTCCTGTGATGTTAAAGTATCTAGAATGTTTTATCTATATTTATAAATGTATATATATTACATTAAACTTGCAAACATGCGGGGAAAAGATTTCTTCAATTCTACTACCAATATGAATTTCAAGACTTCCGTTATATATATAAAAATCTGTTCTTAAACATTTGATTTAAAGAAGAAACTCTCAGTAAGTCATCTATTATTCATAATTAAATTGCATAATTGCTAGAATCTATTCGCTGACGAGCACTTGATTGAAAAACAAACACTTAATCGGCTATCTCTATGCTAATTCACATTTACGATCGCTCGAACAAAGCTATTCACAGTCTAATAGCTTCCATTTTATCTTTACCGTAGCTACGAGAATACGAATACGTAAGACTATTTGTCATTTAACTTTTGCTTTAAACGTGGAAGAAGAAAATGAAGTAATAGCTTGGTGGTTAAGAATCCACTCTCCCGAGGGTCTAGAGTTTAAATCTTTGGCAACGCAAATTTTTCGAAGTTGATTGTCTCTGTAATTTGGGACCAGAATAGTGCGAAGGTGTCTACTGATTGTCGTTAGGTGGCAACTAGAAGGAATATTGCAGAATCGAGAGTGCTCAGAGTTGGAGCTAGATCGGTTCTAACGTAATTCCAGGAAAGACTCGACTCGACCAGGGAGCTACTATCGCTGCCATAATAATCGACCTTAAAGAAACTCTTGTATCTCAGTTCAAGAGACAGTTACCAACAATACCTAGAAACGAGGCGATTATTTTAGACCTCAGGAATAGCAACGTCTCTAAACACCATCTTCCAAAGGATCGCAATCCTGTTTGAGATCGTATATAGGACTTCAGATAGGACTTAATCCTATCTGACTTCAGACAGGACCTAATTCTATCTAATGAGTATTAAACCTCAGGTTGCCTGCATAACCGTTTGCTACACTTTTTACATTAAAAAGACATACCATTTTTCAACCTGTTACGAACTTTATTTCACATTAACTTCCATATAATCACGTTATTTTAACACCCACTTTATAATTTACCTTCAATTAACAAATTATCGTTGCCACAAATTGAACCGACTTCCGTAATAGGAAACTATTTTCCAGCGGAATTGTTTATTTCGATCAAATATTGAGAGGTGGAATGGAGAGAGGAGGAAAGAATATTCATTTATTAAGTCCAATTCACCATTGAAAGAGATTCCATGACCCGTGGAAATTAAAGCATTTCATCCTAATAGGACGTGAGGGAATTGTCATAGTGATGAAGAGTAACTGAGGTTGTATGTTCTCCTTGTCTGAAAAGAGTAGCATCAGAGGCCAGTACACCATATGACTACACAACATCTCTGCAAGTTCAAATTCAAATTTAATTTTTTTATTCTATCGTAAAGTATTTAAATACACTTTATGAATTTCAACGATACCATGTAAAAACAGTACATCGACTCTACGCGGTTAAGGTTGTCTGAGAGAAAAAAACCAGCGGATTAAAATATGCAACGACAAACAACCTCAAACAAGGCCGAAGTCTTATCTGAGCTCAAATGTAGAATATTACTACTCCTGAAGATTAACATCTATTCAACCCGAATATAAAACTTGGTTCAGGTACAAAACTTGATGCATTGATATACGCTACTCCTGAGGACTGAGGCGGCGGTGGTACCTTCTCAGCCGAAAGTAAGTTCTACTTCTATGCCATTTTTCCTTTAACTTTTTTGTATTATTGAAGAAATTCAACGTTTTATATTATTTTAATCCATGTTTAATAACTGAATTTAATTTTAAATTCTTAGAAGTGTCGTCAATTTTATTGTCCCACATTTATGGATGTCCTATCAATTGTATTTTTTAATTGTAAACAACTTTTTTGAAGCTGTATAAAAAGCTTAAAAGCATTACGGTCGTATCGTAAAACATATTTTATCGACTACACCGGTATAGTGTTCAAACATATTGATTACAAGCGGAAATTAATTCCGTTCACACAATCCCATAATAGCACCATTTAAAAAATTGGTCTCTTTTTTTAATTAGCTCAGCTTTTTTAATCAGCTTAGGCGTTTTTACCGGCATGAAATTATTAAGGCATAAATGGCTTTTTTGCAAATCATGAAGTGCAAATGGACATTTATTGTATTGTATTTTTAACTCCCAACGCGATTTTTTTTGGGAGAAGGGTAGCAAACGAGCATGTAAACCAGCTGATGTTAAGAAGTCGCAGCCCATAGACATCCACGTACAAACAAGGCTGAAATCCTATCTGAGCTCGAACGTAGATACCTTGCTAAGTCGCCTCGTTTCAAAGTGTAGCCGACAACCGCACCTCTCCAACCGAAACACAAGTAATTATTTAGGGCGGATTATGAGGGCGGCGGTAGTACCTCCCCGGTCGAACTATAGTTCTCCCACCTTTAACATAATATAGGGGTTTTATGAGTTTGACATTTCTGTTTGTGTGTTCGTTTGTTACATCGTAACTCTTAAACGAGTAATACGATTTGCGTTTAGGTTTTTTTAATGGAAAGGAACTTCGATTGAGAATATTTTTAGATACGATTAAAGGTAATTCGTGTAGTATTTGATGATGATGATGATTTGATGATCATCTCTTTTCTAATTATTAAAGGAATATAAGCAACTTCTACCGACTTCATCGGTTTAACATTCAGTCTCATGTGAATTCTGTAATAGTATGGCTGCCTTGCCTGATGCTGCAGCATCAAATGGTATAAGCAAGTTATTCAACTCATCTCAAACTTACAGCAAAGGAATTTAGTATATTGTATTCATGATAGCTTGTATTGTGTTCGTTATAATCTTGGTGAAATTGTCACTTTTGAAGTATAGGATGAAAAATCTATAAAAATATATTGTGCTTGTAAAGTAATTAAAAAAGGCTTAAAAATGGTTAAATAACATTTTATGCACCTAAGTTACAGTAATATTATGACTAGCTTTTTACGGTTTTGCGCGCGCCGAAGTCGATTTTACAATACATTTCAATAAATACTTAAGCTTCAGTGTTTTCTCTACTATTAAATTATCTGTAAAAGACAAGAAATGAAAAAAAAAAAAACAAAAACAAATATTTTAATTTCTATTTTACTCGCTTTTGTAGACTACCGCATTCGTAATCCCTACACTACCAACTTAGACATCCAAAATTCGTTTGTTAATGTTCATTCACAATACATGAATAACCTATCAGCTAAAATTCAGGGTTCTAGTTGTAGTGCTTGACTGTGCCTTGATCTTTGGGTCGATCAGCCACCTTCTATTTTTACATATACATTTGTTAACTCCATTACAAAATTCCAGCCCCTGATCCAATACGCACATTTGTTTAAAATAGATTTGAGTTCGTCCACATCTCGCTTGCTCGTAAGCGATGATACGGCCTAAAAAAGTTACGTCTTCCTAGAAAAAGCTTATTCACCCTTTCCTTGAAGAGCTTTAGGTTATTATTGAGGCCGAGGGAACAGACTAAGTACTAGATGTATAAAAGGATAAGATAAGTAAGGCTATGAATTATAATGACGGTATGAATTTCCATCTTTTATGCCGAGGCTGCAGATTTCGATATCAAATATACAAAGAAAATTTCAAAATTATGTGTTACACATGCCTATTAATAAACTATTATTGGCCATGAGTCATAAACTAGAGTATTCGATAGGTGATAGAACTATGGTTCGACATGTACCACCGTCGCCTTCATAATCCGCTGCGAAGAGATTCTTTTATTGGAGAGACTCTTTCATATGTCTATTACTGTCTGTTAAACGAGAAAGTAAGACTGAACTTACACTTTCTTCTTCCTCATCACTTAAATACTTCGACTTCAGCTATTGATTTTAGATAGCGTCAAAGGGCTTTTAGTGAAATTCCAATTCGTTGTTCATTTTAAACTAAAAACGACGGAAGTTTATTCAATGGTAACAAAAAAAAAACATTTCATCGGAATCGCAATAAAAAGCTATGTAAACGCATGTGAGTCAATTTTGAACGCACATTTTATTTTCTGATCAGCGTTATCAGTTTTATATATTTATGTTTCGGTTGGAGAAATGAAAAGTCACATAATAGATGTTAGAACTATAGTTGGAAAGGGGAGGTACCTTCACATTCTTCTTGGTCCGCCGTGAAGCACTTGTGTTTCGGTTGGAGAATTGTTCTATGTACATAGTTTTAGTCTTATGATATATTGAAATACATATTGATTGAGATGCTTACGAAACTATTTACGAATATCACTGAAAAGGCTATATTTTTAGTCTAGAAGCCGATGTAACTGCAGATTTCGGAGAACTGTCATGTGTGTGAACTGTGATGCGAACTGTTTGAAATTAATTCAAAATATTTTTGTCTTGGAATAGGCTTAGACGATTTTATTTAACTTCATAATATTTCAATAAATAATTTAAAAAAATATCGTAAAATTTCATAATATTTGGAATATAAAAGTCATGCAAAGTTGTTGTCTGGACACAACAAAAAAATAAATAAAAAAAAGCAAATGGAGGCTTTTCAGATTACAAATAGAGAGTTGTTAGGATTTTCGTTTAAAATTGTTAGTAATGTTTTAATTGATTTAGAAATATAATAATGATCATAATACGACTTTTAATTTCTACGAAGAGATAATAAATTGTACACTATTATTTCATCCCATTATGACACAATAGATTGTAAATTCAATAGGTGGTGGAATAGTTTGACCGGGGAGGTACCGCCGATGTCCTCATAATCCGCCCTACATATCATTTTTATTTCAGTTACAATTGAGCGTTTGCTGGCTACAATTTGAAGTGAGGCCATGTTAATAAGGATTTGAGATTTTCGTAGCCATTATCAAAAAATATTTTGAAACTGATAAATCCAAAATATATATGTTTTATCAACTTTAAAATACAAACATAATTTGAATGTTAATCCCACAAACTTATTAAATTGAAGCGCTATGATAAAATAATTTAGGTCCTCCACAATTATGCCTGGTTTTACAAGCTTTTATTTACTTTTGTCTGTCGCGGTGTCTATAATTAATATTTACACATTAACCTCCATGATATTGGTATCAAATAAAAGAGCTTAATGATCGAAAGAAAACAAATTTTAAAGATGAGATGAGTTTCACCGGGGATGTACCACCGCCGCCCTCATAATCCGCCGTAAAGCATTACTTCTGCTTCGGTTAAAGAGGTGCGGTTGCCGGCTATTAGTTCGACTTTAGATAGAATTTCGGTTGCGTTTGTGGTCGTACATGGATGTCTGTGGTCTGCGACTTAACATTAGGTGGTTTACGTGCTCGTTTGCTACTCTTATCACATAAAAAGTGACGTCATTATAAATTCTATGAGGTGGACGTCACAAAATGGTTGATCACAGTAACCCTCATGATAACATCGTACATACTAAAATAAAAGTAAAAAATATATGAAGGACAGATTTTGTTTCGAAATACATCAGTTTTTACCGGTTATTTCAAATAAAACTACTAAAATTTTAACAAAAATAGGAGAAGGACATCGTAACAAGCTTTTATTTAAAACGATCAATAATAGATTGTTTTTATTTTATTGTTTAGTTTACTTATTAATAATGCACCGATAAGCGTTCGGCAAAAGAACATGCAATATTAATTTGAATTTCATAACAAAGTTAGCTCTGCGCAGTTAGTAAGCGCGACGGGGCTAACGGGAAGCTCTGAAAGAAGAGTTTCAGTCGCCCGCGCGCCGCCGCCATCGTTGCCCGCTACGATAGGAGCTTTTACGAAAGCTCACGTTACGTTACCGACGTGAGCTTTATGAAAACTTTTCGTACGTTTCGCACGCGTTATTTCTGTGTCAGTGTGAACGTCTGTGAGCTGAGCTGTGGCAATTGAGTGATTTGTTTCGCCGTCAACTTAATTTGTACGTTCGGGTCCCAAGGTGTTGAGTTTCAAAGGGAGTTTAATTTTCTTTGGCTTAATTAAGCCTCTGGGTGGATTTTTGAACTGTTGAAGTGACGATTTCTTGGAGATTAACGATTTTGAAGTAAGTCGTAATTATTATTGAAATCAACTCTAATTTAATTGTTGAGTCTTAATTTATTTTTTTAATTTAAGAAGAGTTTATAATTTACATTTTATAGTGTTATTATTTATATTAAATATTTACAATAACAATATTATCTATCATATTTTATATATAAAAAATATGTTATGGTACATGTAGTTAAAAAGTCTTAAGTTTTAGCTATAATTTTAAACGAAATTATAAATGTGGACAATAAATTTGTCACAAAATTATAAATTAAATAAAATATTCTTAAATAAAATATAAATACCTGGGATATTTAAAATGTTCGTTCAACGACAGAAAATCAGAAAAAAGACGATTTTCTTCATTTTTCTGCTGATCTGGATGATCTAAATTTATAAAATTCTGTGTCGATTTTGATGCAATTGCCTTATAAAAAATAATTTTACGGGTTTGTATAGATCCTGATATACAACTTAATTAGTAAGTTCCAGATGAATTATCAACATTTCTGAAATTATCTTATCTAGATAATCTATTAAACCATACATAGGTTTTTATGTTCAGGGGTAACAACCTACTATGGACATTTGTAACCTACTTTATAACAGAATTACAGCCTTATATAAGGTTGATTGCAGTTGCGTTGCTAGTGTTGAGGGCTGAGTTTGAATGCCTTATACTGGTGTTTATATGTGAGAAGAGTAGCAAACGAGCATGCAGACCACCTGATATTAAGTAGTAGTAGTCCATAGACATCCACATATAACCACAAACACGACCGAAATCCTATCTGAGCTCGAACGTAGTACGTTGCTACTCCTGGGGACTAAGATGGTCGCCTCGCTTCAAAGTGTAGCCGGCAACCGCACCTCTCCAACCGAAACACAAGTAATGCTTTACGGAGGATTATGAGGGCGGCGGTGGTAGATCCCCGGTCGAACTATAGTTCTCCATCCTTTAAATGATGTTCCACCTTTAAAAGGTGTATTTGACTCACTCTTTAAACCAGAATATAATATTCTTGCGTCGCTTTCATGAAACAGAAATAAGTAGCATTTATATAAAGCCCAATACAAGTTATTATCTTGAATGAAGTCTATAAATATGTTCATTGTTCAATATATTTATAATAATATAATTTATGATCTTTATTTTGAACTATGATGAATTTATATTATATTTATGATCAATCATAAATAATATAATTTATGATCTTTATTTTAAATATGTAAATATAATTATTGTAAATGTAGTAGTATATTCTTGTCTACAAAATTCATGACATCACATAATCTAGTTCTGGAAATTAGATTAGGTTATACATGTTCCTACATTTTTTAGGGTTTGTAGATTAATTTTAATACTTTTAACTAACAAATTGAATAACCTACTGAATATTATTGTAAGGCCCTCATAATCTGCCGTGAAGCATTACTTGTGTTTCGGTTGGAGAGGAGCGGTTGCCGGCTACACTTTGAAGCGAGGCGAACATCTTAGTCCTCCATACATTGTTATGTTTTAAGTACAAAAAACATTTTTCTTTATGTAAGAGTAAGAAACGGGCATGCAGGCCACCAGATGTTAAATGTTTACCGCAGCCCGTGGATAACCACGTCCAATCTCAAATAGAACAGAAATTCTAGTTAAGGATGGACGCAGATGCGTTCCTACTCTTGAGGACTAAGTTGGTCGCCTCCAATAATGTGTATCAATATAATGAAACTTGAAATTTAGTTTAGGATTTTAAGGTTTATATGCAAAGACTGGTTTGAGAATAGTCAGTTAAGCTACCTAGGTTTAGTACTAAACCTTGAGAGGCTTATCGATGAAGAGCTAAATGGTGCAATAAATATTTAATGTGTGTCCTAGCTATTATATAAATGTGAAACGTTGTCCGTTTGTTCATATATTTGTTTGGACATTAACACGAAACGTATTGGTTTAGTCTACCTGAAACTTTGTACAGAATAGCCTGTACCTCGGGTCTCGTTATAGGCTATGTACTATCACGCTGTGTTATCTTGGAGCTGAGCAATGAAAAAATACTTAAGATAATCGTAGTTAAAAGGTATATTAAAAGGAGGGAGAACTATAGCTCGACCGGGGAGGTACCACCACTGCCCTCATAATCCGCTGTAAAGCATTACTTTTGTATCGGTTGGAGAGGTGCGGTTGTCGGCTACACTTATTTTACTCCTCATAATCAACCTCGCACCTACGTATGACATCAAAAGAGGATTTTGATCCTGCTTGAGGTTTTATGTGTCTGTCCATGAAATTAAAAGACTATTTTTAATCAGGTGACCTGCACGCTCGATTGTTACTCTTATCGAATAAAAACAATGATAACCCCAAACAACTGACATATGAAAATCATATGCGTAGTAGATAAAGTATCATGGCCATCGTTGTAAAACACAAAATATATTACAATATTATGTAATTGTTAAAAAAATACATAGAAACGATAAAATTATTTCGATTATGTTATACTAATATTAGTACTGAGCAAATTATGTACATGACATCTGGTATTCATTGTCATTACAGCCCATAGACTCTAAGGTCGTGGGATATGTTGCGTCTGATGACTAAGAGTTGCCTCACTTTCAACTACAGCTGGAAACCGCACCTCTGCAACCAAAACAAGCATTGTTTTACGGCGGTTTGTGAAGATGGCCCCGAACCATCTTTTCCAACATCCATCTTTTCATACCATCTTTTCCATGACCCTTGATCACTGTCCACAAAGAGCGTTAATGTGAGACAGCATTGCTGCAATGCGTATCGGTAAAAATATGTTAGTCGTCTGCGGAATGTTTTCCAATCGCCTGTTATCAAGTCTGCGAACAACTTTAAGACAGCCAAGTTTAACAATAATTTATTGACAGATACTGTGTGTAGTCGTTAACGCATGACGCATCTTTACACCATGTCAGATAGGATTTTGGTTCTGTTTGAAGTTTGACATGGATGTCTATAAACTGTAAGATTATTTAACGTCTAGCCTGCTTGTTTGCTATTTTCCAACAACACAATGGGACAGTTGAAAGGTCGCAGCCAATAGTTCATAATGGACCTGTGGAGGCTTGACGTGGATGGATGTGGTGTGGATGTGGATGACGGGCTGTGAAGACTATTTAATACCATGTAGTCTGTACGTTCGTTTGCTGTTTTTCCAACATAAAAATCTGTGAACGACACCTGCATGCTCGTTTTTTAATTTTTCCAACATAAAAATTCCATGCACAGCACCTACATATTCGTTTGATATTTTTCCAACTTAAAAAATCTGAGATCAACACCTACATGCTCGTTTGCTACTTTCCAATATAAAAAATCTGAGAACAACACCTGCATGCTCGTTTGCTACTTTCCAACATAAAAAATCCGTGCACAGCACCGGCATCCTCGTTTGCTATTTATCCAACATAAAAATACATGCACAGCACAGCACAGGAAATAGTAAACGAGCATGCTGGTTGGTTTGCTATTTTTCCTACATAAAAAAATATATGAAAATGACACTCATATTTGCAGACAAGCATTTGGATTCAGTGTGTTGTGGGTGCCCGAGACATATAAGGAAAAATCTAAAATAAATTTTTACTTCAAGAAAAGCTACTAACATACACTTAATGAATGTCAAGGGTACAATGTAAAATCAGTACGTCTGCTAGCAGGCAAACATCTGGATGGATGGATGGTTCTGGAACTAGCACATAAATCTACATTGTACATTTTAGATACTATTATATAAAAGTGAAACGTAGTTAAATGTTTAAAGATTTTTTTATTTAAACTTTGTAGACTGAAATTTTGTAGACAAAGTGTCTATAACTCTAGTCTTGTTTTTATTTTGACCAATAAACTGTAATAATAGTAATTAAAGTAACAGAATTTGTTTTAAATATTTTTCATAATTTTGACTTGCTATACAGTTTATAGCAGGTGTTTAATTTAATATTTTGTAATAAAGTAGATTAATATTAATACGTAATGAAGCAAAAAAAAAATGGCCTATTTACTATTGAAGCTCGAATAATAGTTATAATCACATATCTTCCATGAACAGACAGCGATCAGTTAGAATTATTATTATTGTATAGATTTTTAACAAAATAAACATTTCGTTGTAACATACATATATGTATTTAAAGGTAGAAGAACTGTAGTTTGGCCGGGGAGGTACCACCGCCGCCGTCATAATCCGCCGTAAAGTATTACTTGCGTTTCGATTGGAGAGGTGCAGTTGCCGGCTATACTTTGATGCGAGGCGATCATCTTAGTCCTCAGGAATAGCAACGTATCTACGTTCGAGCTAAGATAGGATATCGGTTGTGTTTGTGATTGTACGTGGATGTCTATTGGCTTAACTTTAGGTGGTTTTCATGCTCGTTTGCTGCTCATATAAAAATGTGTTTGTTTAAATATAAGCTTCAGGTGTATTGAAGGACTGGATAAAACGTTTATCATTTTCCTTAAGATAAGTGGAAAGGCAAAAAATGAAGACATCAATTTATTTTTAATCTTCTCGTAATAAAAATGTCAATGTTTATCGTAGACCAAAGGCATATTTTCTTTACTATGGCAATATATGACAATTTTCTCCCTTTTTCCTTATTTACATTATTCGCTTATATTTCACCGAAGCGTGATTAATCATTTCCAAGTCTCTTTACTTTGTCTCAAAAAATGTTTACATACATTTATCTATAATGTATGACTTGTTACATAACGATGGAGTAATAAATATAAAATAACTTTATCTATGTTTAAGTAAAAATAGTCTCTTATGTTTTATCTGATTTATATTAATACGTAGGTGTTGTCCGCGACTTTGCTCACGATTTTCACGACTACAAATGGATATTTCCAGTGTTTGTAAAAGCGAAAGACTGGAAAGTTTTAAATTAACTTTTTATTTATAGACCAACGGAAACAAAACACACAGTAAATGTTAAGTGATGTTTAGTGTAATATATTATTAAAAACATATAGCTAGAACATAGAAAGGTACAGAAATCAGTTAAGCCGTCTGAGATTAGCCCGCACAAACATACAGACAAACAAACAAAAATTCTAACAACTATTGTTTTGGGTTCTATTGCGTTAATAAAGGTTTCTTATTAAAGTTTTCCCCATACACCGTCCAGGTACAAACCGTGATCGGTTACAATCAGGACTTTTTCTCACTTATGTTTTGGGGGCACGCTTTTCTCGAAAGTTGTAAGTCCATATTTTTTTTGTATTTGGATAATTTTGAGCTATTAAGAGAAATTAATAAATTTTAACAAAGGATACCAAGCTTGTTTTTTTCTTTCAAATTCTTTAACTATTTTAGTTTTAATGACAGATTTTCGGTATTTTCGAAATTTCCTTTGGGGGCAGAAATAAGCCCTGGTTATAATCATACCATTTGTATAAATAGATTTTAACACAGCAAATAATTTTATTATATAACTTTGTCTGTTGAAATATTTCGCGACCAGTGGAGTCAGATTGGACCAGTGGACCAATTCTGACGTAAATTCTGTTTAAACTGAATTACACTGTAGGTTCCATTGAATGTTTTTTTGAGTTTCTGATATTTAAGGTAGATAGTCCAAGGTTCAATTTCTGTCTAGATATACATCTAAAATATGAATTAAATTTCATTTCTTGGTCTACTTGCTCGTGTATTTATTTTTTTATATTACAAAAAGGACCAAAAGAGCCTACAGACTGAGAATTTCGTGTGGGGAGGTGTACTTGCCGGCGATTCAATACTACTATTTTCTTGTGGTCTTTGACAGTACTTAGACACTTATTTACTTAATTACTTAGACAGTACTTACTTAGACGGTACTTACTTAGACAGTACTTACTTAGACAGTACTTACTTAGACGGTACTTACTTAGACGGTACTTACTTTGACAGTACTTAGACGGTACGTACTTAGACGGTACTTACTTAGACGGTACTTACTTAGACGGTACTTACTTAGACGGTACTTACTTAGACAGTACTTACTTAGACGGTACTTACTTAATTCTGTTTAAGTTGTAATTTTATGGAGATGGAGTGCAGCAACTGCTTAACATCAATTAGCCTGTATGTTCGTTTGCTACTCTCGTCACATTAAAAAATATAGTACATTACAATCACGATATAAGATATCTTAATGGGAATATATAAGTTCAGTTATCATTATTATTTATTGTTACCAATTAAAAAGATTACTTAATTATAAATGTTAAGAGTATTAAGATCTAAATAGGCTTTCGTTCGTCTTGAAACGAACTATTTTATAAACTACCTCAAACGAACTAAGATGTTTACTAAACTAAATTTTATTCTCCGGTATTTCAATGGACGATAGAAGGACGAACAAATAACTTTCTTTAATTTAATTAAATTTTAAAACGATAATTACAATTAATTCGTCGGCATTTTCGGTTCTTTACTGGCCCACTGTTGGGCTAAGGTCGCTCAAAATAAAATTAATGGGCATATTCAATCACGCTGGCCGAGTGAGGATTGGTAGCCTTCATACGCCTTTGAGAAGACTCAAGTGTATAGACTTCCTCGCGATGTTTTCCTTAAGAACTTTATGGAGAACTCTCAACTAGCAGACATCTTCACAATGTTTTCCTTTAGAAATTTATGGAGAATTCTCAAGCATGCAGATTTTCTAACGATGTTTTCTTGAGAACTTTGTGGAGAACTATCAAACATGCAGATTTCCCCACGATGTATTCCTTGAGAGCTTTATGGAGAACTCTCAAGCATGTTGATTTTCTCACAATGTATTCTTTGAGAGCTTTATGGAGAACTCTCAGGCATGCTGATTTACTCACCATGTTTTCCTTGAGAACTTTATGGAGAACTCTCAGGCATGCATACATC
>DWON01006784.1:0-13558 GCA_018251015.1 Phocides pigmalion okeechobee
GGGATTTGCGGGGGGGGGGGTGCCGCTTTTTGCGGGGGGGGGGGGGGTGACTAAATAGGCCGCCCCCCGCCGTTAGGGCGCGCCACTTGCGGAGCGACGGTGGATTTATCTGCCGTTTTGCTACTGCGGTGGCTTTGTAACTTGGCAACTTTTGTTTTAATATACAGTATACTTGCTTCACGCAGAATTCACTTGAGGCTTTTTTGGGTATACGGAATCAGGGTTGGGGTTTATCGGCCTCGACAGCCTCCCAAAACAAATGAAGAGGATGTAAGATCTCTAGTAATTTCACTGATAAAATTAACGGGTTCGAACTCGCGACCTCATGAACGCGCGATACATATGAAGGGTTTGCTCTACGGCACCAGGCCCTTATGAACGTACCTTCTGCCCAACTCAAGTTAATTTCTGCTCGAATTCCTAGTCAATACAGCGTAATCGACTATAGCTTAATACTTTTCATTCTGAAAGCAGATTCATGCACAACTTAACATTGATCGATTATGATGACAAGACGTCGTTCAAAATAAAATATTAAATTCAAATATTTTATTTCATTACATAAGGTAATTACATTTTAATTATACTCAAAAGAAATACAAAGAAATCGCAATATGTCTGAACAATTTACCTAAATTCGTTCTTTTCATTGTCTGAGGTTTAATAAGGTTTCGTTTCATTGTCTGCCATTTTAAAAGTAGGTGTTTAATATTCTATTAGTACCTGTGTGGCAAATATTGTACTAAAAAAGATATTTTAGCTCCTGACTGGTTTCTGGATAAACATCCCACATAACCCTTGGCAGAGGGTACCGTAGGAATTTTATTAAACCTTGGCACAAAAGGAATCCTTCTCATTACAGAGTTGCTTAAAGATGTATTTTGCAGAAAATGTCTACTTATCACCATTTGGTAGGTCATTTTTTACACGAATTTCAAGAAAAAGAAAACAAAAACAAATGTTACAAGGAATATGCAATAAAATTACTTATTTGAAAAATACACTTTGCCCTTATAATACAAAGTAAAGCAGTTCTTATGTTGTATTTGGAGTGGTGCGGTTGCCCGCTATACTTACACGCGAGGCGACTATCTCTAACAACATATCTATGCAAGTCCGGTAGGAATTTAGTCGTATTAAATGCTGGACCTGGGTATCAACCTGCAAAAATGTTTAACATCATATAATCCCACGCTCATTTGCTACCTTTTCAACGTAAAAAGGTGAGGTACAAATACATCTACAAAAATACACGACAGCACAAAAGGCAGCCTTATCGCCCTTAGCGGTCTACCAGACAACCTTAAGATTAAAAAAAAACGAAAAAAGAAAAGAAGTGGCGAGAGAGGTAAAGGTGCAAGTTTAAATAATAATCTTTATATATATAATTTTTCTGTGCGTGTGTATATCATTGAACTCCTCATAAACGGCTGGAATGATTTTAATGAAAATAGTTGTGTGTCTTCAGGTGGATCCGAGAATGGTTTAGATTCACAATTAAACCCAATAGGTGGCGTAGCAATGTAAGGCTAAGATTTTCTAAAAAAGTGAATTGCAGACTTTTAATTAGATAAGGCCAACGTCTGCTGGGACTACATTACATAGGTAGGTACATGTAAATTTACATATGTTAGTCCATTGTGCAAAGCTTTTGATCGTAATTTGGTATCTCTAAATATGATAAAACAAAGCAACCCGTCGCGTCTGTCTGTCTGTCTCCTCGCGATAAACTCAAAAATTACTGGATTTTCTCACAGTTTTCAACAACAGGTGAAGTGTTTTATGAGGAAGGTTTTGGTGGATAATAAGTTAAGTTTTCTTTTTTTGTAAATTGGGCGAGAAATTAAATAGTTAAATTCTATATAGTAACTCTAATATCCGAGCGAAACTGGGCCGGGTCGCTAGTATTCATAATAATCGCCTATTAAAACTGACGTTTTGAAGACGTGAAGGGTCTAAAAATGTCACAAAAAAGAAAGTATCTATTATAAATATTTTGATCCAATCTCAAAATAATAATTACTATATAATAACCGCCACTGTACCAATCGAAGCAACGCATAATTTTATGTGAAAGCTAGTTCCTATAATGTAGGAAATCATTACCCCAATGACTGGGTACGACTTGGCGTAATTTTCCGTTACGTAGCCGCTAATGGTAGCAACACATTGATATTGATTATAAAATTGCATATTATATTGTCGCGATAGCCAGCTCGATTACCAGGACCTACGACTTTACCTTTATTTAAGATTTTTCAAAGGTAGGAGAACTATGGTTCGACCAGGGCGGTACCACCGCCGCCCTTGTAATATGCTGTAAAGCTTTACTTATGTTTCAGTTAGAGAGGTGCGGTTACCGGGTACACTTTCAAGCGAAGTGACCATCTCAGTCCTCAGGAGTAATAAAAATAATAAAAATTTTAACTATGTACCGCGTACTTACAATAAACTATTTTTGATTGCCAATGAAACGCAAAAAAGAAAAACAAACTAGACATGGGGTAGATCGATTAATCTCACTCTAAGCATCGGTGAACAGTTTCCTCCGCCACCGCTGTTTCGCCGTGACCACGACTTCAACTGGTTCGAAATATCGACAATCAAAAATAGTAAATCGTGAGTACCCGCTATATAGTCAATTGGATAACGTCCACGATAATATTACTTTAAAATCATACAAAAACTAGTTTTAATTTAATGTTTTGTATGCTTTTTAAGGTAAGATAAGGAATATTAACCTTATTTTAGGAACTACCTATGTATGTTCGTGGAACAAACAACTATGAATTTGACACACGTATCCAGTCGACACGAATTAAACCTAATGAAGTAACACTTGACCTAATACACATAACCACTAAGTCCTGAGCTTACTTTGGTTAATCATCTGTACAATTATTATGAAACAAGCTAAACAGATTAAAAGTACGATGTGAACCGTCCAACAATGCCACCCGCGGAGCTCGTAATATCGTCTTTTACGAGGGCATAAATCAAGATTTTGCATAACAATTTGTTTACTAAGTCACAGTAAATTAAATATGCAAATAGCTCCAGTATATTTCTGCATCTAAATTATGCGCTTGGATTAATGTTTTCTACCTTTCAAAAGTCATTCTATAAATCTGAAGATGATTTGATGATGGAAATTTCAAGAATATAGATATCATACTAGATTTTGCCCGCACGCGTTGATATTATGACACGTTGATATATTTCATCTTTGGAGGTCTTATTTACCTCCTTAGGCGTGCAACTTCCGAAATTCCTTTCTTAGCGCTTATTTACAAAGTGACCACGAGTAAAGCACTGGTTCGAAATATCGGCAATTGAAACCGTTAATCGTGAGTACCCATTACATAGAAAAATGGATAACCTCCGCGATGATATTATAAGCTCTCTATGTGTAGATCACAAAGCATAATTACCATAATTGACTTAATTAAATAAACCTTTCCATACACGCGTAAGTATGTAATACCAAACGATATTGTACAATAGGTATTGTCGCGTCTGTGCGTCATGATCTCAGACTTGTTCAAACATGTTTAACATGGCAACAAAGGGTTTTATTTACTAATAATGAAATTATGACTGATTGACGTATGTACTTGAAAAATATTTGAAAAACATAATTTTAAGGGCCTTTATCAACGCAATAGAATACAAAACAGTAGTTGTTAGGATGTAGGTCTGTTTGTTAGTGCGGTTGTGCGCCCCAATTGTGACTAGAAATTCATTTTAGGTTTTTCATAAAACACGGAGCTCTATTGTTATCCTTTTTGTATTTGACACAAGTCTATAAAATGTTCCATTTTACCTTTTCAAGGGTCATGAAGTCAATGAACTCAATCATGAAGTCTGTCATAGTATTCACTTACCCTATACAAAGAACCTATGTGCAAGATATCAGGATTCTAGGTTGAATGATTTCGTCTATTCGTTGTTCTCTCTGTCTGTCAGTCACGTACACCTTTTGTGTATATTAGCCTAATGTACAGTCAATATCCTAAAAATTTGGTATCTCACCTTCTTTTTTATATATGTAGTAGTGGGCTCTGTACGTTGTCCCGGTCTGAAAAAATCAATAAGGATTTTTTTGCAGAAAGTATGCCTTGTTCTACTGGATCCATGTTCAGAAATATCAATTTTACATCTGATTCCAGTACCACCTATGGGTTCCCATTGAGAATCTAAACCATTCTTATATATATGTAAAGCAGTGTTATAGTTAACTGGTGATTTTTTGTTTAAAATGTAATAATAACTTGGAACCAATAAGTACATATTCTTAAACGTTTGCTACATGCAACCGTCAGTTAACTTTCTGTTTTCATTTTAGAACCATTACCAGTAGAATTACGTATTAAAATATAAACATCACAAGAGTATTAAACAAAACGACGACTTACATGTATGACGTAAAAGTGAGCGTCCGTATGTCTTTATATGCGTAATAAAGCAATAAAACTGCATCGTACGATTACCATGACGTGGCTCGCTGGGAATCGAACTGCGCTCACATTCCTACTTAACTACAGAAGGGAAAATCTTCGGTATATACATATGTATTGTTGATTTCTGTTTTGAAAATTCTGGTTTTGTACCTTGACTTCTTTTATCAAACAGAAGTGGCAATCGAGTATGTAATCCACCTAATGATTAAATTTAATTTAATGATTACTACCGCCTGTGGAGATCTGTAGTCGTCTTCTACATAACAGGAACCCGGTGCGAAGATGAGAAATGCATTGCCACTCTTAAGGATTAACTAAGATGGACGATTGATATATATTTTAGTGTATGCGTTTCGACTTTTGAGGACTGTGACGGTCGCTTTATATACATATATAATTTTACTAACGATAGACACTAAGGTGGAACGTTTCATGTGCTAATGGTTTATTGTCTACACAGTCAGCATCGTGATCTTCAAAAAGTATAAGTTGCCAACGAACGTGCAAGCTGATGTTATATGGTCTCTGCAGTCCGTTGATTTCACGGTCAACATCAAGCAGAACAAAAGTCCTGCCTGTTGTCATGCACAAATGCTTTGCCACTCCTGGGGACTAAGATGGTCATTTTGCTTGTAAGTGTAGCAGCTATTGCTACACCATATTACACCATGTTACAACATGTTACAACATGTTACAACAATCGTACACGTACATTTGAAGACCCCGCGTGACTTTGCGGTAACCGACCTCAAACCGAAACACAAGTAATGCGAAAAATTTATGGCGGATTATGAGGGGGAACCAATTGTAGTTACACTAAAAATAAATATAAAATGACAATACTAATAATAAAAAAAAAAATAAAAAAAAATAAAGTAAATTAAAAAATATATAATAAAAATAAAGAGACATGTCACAAAATATTTGTCATAAATGGAAAATAATTATTAAGCAATGTTATAAATATTAACTTAAATTGCATCTGCCGTCATTAGCGTGTTGTCGCCGAACGCATCATTTCACCGTTAGGCGGTTAGCAACTAGTGACTCAGCTTCGACTCTCCGGCGGGGTACGTGATGCGCTCCACATAGACAGCGGTCTACATACACACGTTCGCACCTTCTTTCTTTTTCTGATAACGTGGGAATTTCTCGTGATAATGGACGTGACTTGGACCGAGGGGCTTTATCGAAATTTTACGAAACATTTTGAAAAATAACTCGAATTATTAGTAATAAAAAATATTGTTTTTGTGGATGATATAATTTAACAAAAACGTTAAAGGTACACAATAAGCGTTTTTTTATAAATTTGCAATAAAAGGTAGAATTATGAAAAGTAACAATTACATATAATATCGAAAGTTTCATAAAATTCTTAAAGGGAAAAAATCGTAGCAGCAGAAAAATTAACCGATTATATTATTTTAATTAATGTATTGTTTATTTTCTGCTTTTCTTAATTTCGGAACATGTTTCACAAACTGATGTTACATTTAATATATTTTAACAAAATTAAGTAGATTATAATTTAAAATTTAAGTTTATTTACTTTTTATACAGATTTCGTGAACCCTAAAACGGTATTTTCATTTCTTTTTTTGATGAAATGCAAACAGTATTAAAAAGCGTAATAAATTATAATATTGTTTTAACATTTTTTTTTTATTTTTCCTTTGAGTACATGTTGCATAAAATATGGAAATAAATTTGTATTAATATAAGGTAACATTAAACAATAGTATCACACGCAAATGATTATTGTAATTATTTCAAATTTAACTACAAAAAATATTTAACGTTGTATAAATTGGAATTACTTTTTATATAAAATTTAAAATAAGAGGTATCATCTGGCACTGATTTTAGAAGCTGTCTGGTATTTATACGAAATAGTTCCGTGCAGATATTAAAAAAATACCTTGTTTCTCTCGCCGCCTCTTCTCCAAAACGAGGCATTTAACAAGTCGGCGACAGTGGTTTTTACATATTTATATACAGAAAATGTATACAATAATTTTAATTAGAAACTTGTAATATCGTGTACAAAACAGTAGCAGGTGGGAGAACTATAGTTCGATCGGGGAGGTACCAACGCCACCCTCATAATCCGCCTTAAAGTAATACTTGTGTTTCGGTTGGAGAAGTGCGGTTGCCGGCTACACTTTGAAGCGAAGCGACTGTCGTAGTTCTCAGGAGTAGCAACGCATCTATGTTCGAGCTTAGATAGGATTTCAGTCATTTTATGATTGTACATGAATGACTATGGGCTGCGACTACTTACCATCGTGTAGCTTGCATGTTCGTTTGCTACACTTCTCACATTAAAAAAACTATGAATAATGAAGGGAACTAAAATGAATGAAGCAGAAATAAATATTGCTTTACAAAAACTTCGGAATATTCAGTATGATGGTATAATATAATAACATTCAATTGATGTGTGATTCATGTTCAAAAATTGTTTCCTAAACAAATAACTTTAAATAAATATACTTGATTTTGATTAATTAAAAATACACTCATTTCCGATATTAAAAAGAAACAACCATGATGAGATTATGATAAAAGACTTAACCGGGATTCCCAGGGGTACTTTACCCCAAAATCTTTGTTTAGATTGCTATGCGTACAAATTTTTAAATACTTTTACTGCCATTTTCAGTGATATCGCGATACAAAAATATTTCCGAGGTATTCCCTGAACGCTAAGAAATGGGGCTCTTCTAGAAAGATGTTAAGAGAACCCTCCTTCAAAGCTGGTAATGCATGTGCGACCGCTCTGGTGTTGCAAATGTCCATCGGCGAGGGTGATTGCTTTCCATCAGCTGGCCCGTCTGCCTTTTCGTCAAGCTAAAATATAAAAAAAAATTACCCAACATTTCATAATTTCCGGTGGAATCTCAATTTTTTCCGATCGTACAAATTTTGTTGTAACAATGCTGAATCCAATAAAAACACACTAATTTGTCTAGGTATTCTAAAGTAATCATCTTTTATACATGCGGCAATCGTTTTTTATATAGTCTAATAGCGGCCCGGCCTAGCTTCGCTCGGGTAATGAAGTTTATATTTACTATCTTGAATTTAATATCTCGCCCAAAATTAAAAAAAAAAACTTATTATGCCCCAAAACCTTCCTCAGTAATCAATCTGCCTGTTGTTGAAAAGTGTGATATAATCCATCCAGTACCTTTTGAGTATGTAAGAATGTCTAATAATTATAAAATTATCAAGTTGAAAAAAAATTACACTTATGATATATTAATCAAGATACTAAATCTTGAAGTGCGTGAAGTGAAAGTATGAAGTGTCGAAAAAACACTTCCGTTGTAAATGTAATATGTCTAATAATTTCATCACAATTTCACTTAGGCAAGTAACGTATTGGTAGGCATGAGTCAGTCGACGGTGGTCGTCGTCAGTTGCGGTTTGATTCCTGGCGGGGGCACTGTGACGTGATCGTACGATGTTATTCTTATCTACTAACTCGTCGACACGTTTATATGACATCATTTGACACAACTTTGGGGTCGAATTTGCTAACGGTTAAACTAACGATATTACATCATCAAACCATTCCTGTTCAATTGCTATGGGTGTACCCTCAGCATATGAGAATGATAAGACCATAAGCTCCACGTTGGCAAAGTGCGGGTTAGTTTCTCCATGAAGTTCTCAAAGGTGTGTGAAAGTTTCCACTCTTTATCATACTTTAGGTAGAACTGTCAGGTATGCAGGTTTCCTCACGAAGATCTTTCACCGTTTAGGCAAGTGATAATTAAGTTTGAATGAACACGTATTGATTTCGATCAATATCTAAACTACTAGGCCATCACTTTTTTAAGATATTTAATTATTTCAAAAACTTAGTATCACATTAATTAAAGTTATATTAACTCCAAAAAATAAATCATTGTTATTATTAGCAATTTAACATCAAATAGTACGCAATAATAGTCTATAGATTATGGTGTATAATACGGAAACTGTTAAATTTAAATTAAATTCGAACCCCGTATCCTTGGCACGTTTAATTTTTTTAGTCTATGTGCGGTTTATGAATTAATTGATAACTAGAGTTGGTTATAAAATGGAGACAATTTTACATTTTTATATGCAAAAAATTAGAGTTTTCAGTAATATTGATTTATTTGATGTGCAATTCGTTATTTTTTAATAATTAATTTTAATACAATTAACTACAAAAAAGTCCATTCCATCTAGTCTATACGAGGAGTAAAGTTCAGAATTCTATTTAAAAAATGTTTTTTTTTTTTTGTAAAATCATCAATTTTAATGTCACTTTGTCGTTATCTATATACGTAAAGATTTGTCACCTTTGCAGTTTGTGCCGATTTCATCACCAATCCCGCGTAGCAACAGCACGGACATGACTCACGGTACACGATTCGATTCCCGGTATTCGTTACGTTCCTATCAATTTGGTGCTCATGACGTATGACACACATATTTTAATGATAACATGTTGTGTAATGTACAAGTAAAACCCGAATCAAAAAATTCACATATTCATTTTTATTATCGCTCCAATATTTCTGTATAAGCAAATAAAGGATTCATATTTATTGACTTAACCAATATTCAGTGCTGCTGGTAGCTTGAAAAGCTGAAAAAATACCATTATTATTTGCGAATCTCCAAATAAAAGTTTTGACAGGCGGTAAAATAACAGCTCGACTGGGAAGGATACATCGCGAGGAACTCGCATACCTCATAATCCGCCCTTAAAGCAATTTTGTTTCGGTTGGAGTGGTGGTTGCCGCCTACGCTTCAAGCAAGGCAGCTATTTCAGTCCTCAGAGTGGCAACATAACTATACAAAACGTCAGGTAGGACTTTAGCCCTGTTTGAGGTAGCTGAGGTGCTGTTTGAGTTAGGATTTAAATGCAATGCTCCTCTGATTGCAATTGCCCACAGGTGACGGTGACTCTTCTCCAAGTAGTCCATCTGCTTTTTCGCTACAATAATAAAAAAAAAACACACACAACTTTATATAAAGTAAAAGCAGTATGAAAATGACTTTTGAAATGTTACCCCACTAAAGGTATAGAAAAAATAAAGGTTGAAAGTTGAAAGTTTGAATGTTTTTTTATTCCTTTTACAGATTTGCTTTAACACTTTCCCTGCGATTTACACAACTAGTGTATATTGCTTGGTGTAAAGCGCTTACGGCTTGTACACATACAAATGTTGTGTATCTACATACATCTGTATATAGAGTACTGCGTAAGTAAGCGGCGAAAAACTCTTGTAATGTATTATTTTAAAATGTTATCGTATAATTTGATCGCTCACATGTCCCATAGCAACAGCGTGGTGGCACACATCATGCACGCGGGGGCTGCACTCGGCGTCACGTACGCTCATTACGTCACAACGTCTTTTGTTAACGGAAACTGACGCTCATTGTTAATTGTTACACAACACTATTAGTTTTCTACATTCTGTTTAAAAAATAACTACATTTTTAAGATAGTTAACAGTATCAGGCCTCACTTTGCCGAAATCCATGCTAATACGTTGTTGTTAAAAATTACTTTGCAATTGCAACAATCCGCCACCACAACATATAATGGTATATATTTCAAAGCATGCACTATGCCCACGCTTTCTACAGTCATTTAAAGTACGGATTTAAATGGTACCACCGCCGCCCTCATAATCCGCCGTAAAGCATTACTTGTGTTTCGGTTGAAGAGGTACGGTTGCCGGCTACTCTTTGACGCGAGGCGACCATCTTAGTCCTCAGAAGTAGCAACGTATCTACGTTCGAGCTCAGATATGATTTTAATCGTGTTACTGGTTGTACGTGGATGTCTACGGGCTGCGACTACTTAACATCAGGTGGTTTGCACGCTCGTTTGCTAAACTTCTCAAATTAACAAAGTCATAACGTCACGCTAGGATTCCCTATATCGAGGTCAGCAAGGACATGCACAATGGCACATACGAACACCCAGACCCAGAAAAGAAATCTAATTGAGTCTGTAGCAGATGTCAATGGAGGGCAGAGGTCACTTGTTAAGATGCGTAGGGCATTACTATATGAGCTTGGTTACGGATATCAGGCTGCGTAATCGCATACTGCTTTTGGTACATAAAATGTATTACGGAAAGTGCCCTTGAACTGCAAACTTTTCCAAATCGCCTAAAATAGCTGTAGGTCCTAAGTTCGATCACCGCAGACGACGTGACGCGCGACACACAGTGACAGACACGTTCAGCGTTGCGTCACTATCTACTTTTAATTCCATTTTCTTGATGCATAATAATTTAAAAAATGTGTCTGGCCTGTGTTTGTATTAGATATTTAAAAAAGCAAAATGCGCGCAGAAACACGTGTAGTGAGGATTCCGTAACAGAGACGTAAAATACAAAATATTTCATATTTTCAAAAAGAATGCGATGATCTCATTAATTAAAATGTCTTTTTTAATTCAACTAATTTACATTTCTAAGGATATTTCTATAACATAGCTCAAGAATTTTAAAGATAACAACATTTATATGATTCCACAAGCATTTTACGAAGTAAAAATTTCAGTACAAAGGTATTTTCATTTTATATCACGATGCTATAATTTTTGAAGACATATCCGGTGATATCACAAGCCTCGTACCTAATATATTGTTTCTTCCATATCACCATCTAACAGACCAAGATACAGTAGACCAAGAAAGATGTCCATGGGTGGCAGTGACCACTTACATCGAGGACAGCACGACCGCTTGCTGTTTCCATTTAATTTTCCTGCAGCGTACAACAATGCTGTGTTGTATATACCTGTCGTTTACGAACAAATCTATATGGGTTTCGGGCGGACAAAAGTGCTGTGGATATATCGACTGCGGGCGGACACAACACCGTAAAATCCGGTAAATCCGGATGCTAAAAATACAATATTTCAGTGAATTGTCGGCGCATCTTCAGTCTAGACAAAAGCTCCAGCTTAGTACCGCCTCCCGCATCGCTGACCCGATCTAATGTGAGTGTCGTAGTCAAATCGTTAATACAAACAAAAATATATACCATAATTATCATGCATTATACATTAATGATATATCATATGCCGCGCTGTCAAAACCGCGGGAAAATCTAGGTAAGATATAATAATTACCGGACTATTACCGGTCCAAGTGACTCACTGGCACGTGGATCTCACTCATTTTTATTTCGCCACTCTCAAGTTATCTCCGCTTTGAGTTTGCACAACTTTTAAATGGGTGTAATTATTATAATTTGCAAAATCCGGGAGGCTGACATACTTTTTGAGACATTTGGCTTATATTATTAATTCTTAAGTTTGATTGTACATAATTTACTTTGCACTATAAATGGAATAAGATGCTCATTCCTGACAGTTTCGTGTTTAAACCAGGCTTCATATTTATAATATACCTTTTATAAGTTATGCTAATAAAGAATTTAAATTTTAAGGTGGGGAACTATAGTTGTACCGGGGAGGTACCACCGCCCTCTCAATCCCCCGTAAAGCATTATTGTGTTTCGGTTGGAGAGGTGCGGATGCTGGCTACACTTTCAATTACAATAAAAATAAACAATTATATCTTCTTATATTATTATTTTCTCTATATCGCCTGTGCCCATGCCACATAGTGACAAGAACGCTCGTCGCATGCCCGCAATGTATAGCGATCGCCTATCTGTCTGCTCGAGAAACGAATCAGCTCTCTTGTCACCAGCAGCGTCAATGAAACGTCAGATTATTGCTACGTAACTCCACATTAGAACAAAGAAGATTTTTCATCTATATATACCTACAAATTTTTTGTGCGCCAAAGTGAACATCACAGTATAAAAAGATATCTTGAATGGATTATCATCTGGGGATATGACGCACATTTTTCTGACGAAATGCTGACATGTTAGTTTAAATTTTATGAATGTCATCATCGTCATCATTATTCTATCACGTCCCCACTTCTTGGGTGATGACTGAAGACGTAATATTGAAAGACTGGATTCAAAAGAACTTTTGCTTAGAAATCCAGAACTCATATTTTGGTATTGGCTTCTTTGGCTACAACCCTCATTATAACCCAATGTTAGGCACGGCTTTCTATAAATGCGAAGAGCTTGGAGCATATTATATCACGCTGCTGATGCACCAGTGATGGAGACAGGATTAGCAAATTGATATGTAAAACGGTTTCAAATGGAATTTAACCATCGCCATCTGTAGATTACAATCTGGACCGACTACTTAACTAACATTTAAGCACATGAGCATGACATTTTGCCACGAATGGTCACCCATCTAGACTCCGACCACGCTCGAGGTCGCTACATTTTCTTATCGTTTACGTTGACGCGAGCCTCATTCTATCGCATTGCGTAATACCTATAGTTCATAAATTTAATAAAATAATTAATCAATAATAGATGGGTGTATTATGAAATTAATTTATAAATGGCTGATGAAAATTATTTTTAAATTATAAAAAGCGAAGCTAGCACCGTCGGGTTGATTAATACAACTAATGGTGGAAGCCATTAGCCGATAATTGGTGCCTACGTGACTGACTCAGTTCTAGAACGATACCGACCCATTTAACGCATAGTTAGGTATTATGCAGTTTTTCTTTTACACCTCGCATGCGGTACTGATTTATATATATTTATATATTGTACTTTACTATATGATACTAGCGACCCGGCCTAGCTGCGCTTGGGTAATAGTAGTAGGGTAGTTACTTACATTACTTTTCTCTCATGCATGCATCCAGTCATTACCTTGTATCATCACGGATAGTAAATCTGAAGAGGAACTCAGTTTGTTAGTGACCTAGCCATGTTTTTTTTTCTATATGAGAAGATTAGTAAACGAACGTGCAGTTCATCTGATGTCAACGTAGCGGGAGACGACACTAGACTGGTTTATTTGTGTAGAGTGAAAATGCGTCAGCAATTCACAAAAATATTGTATTTATTTTTTTATTATGAAAGAGGACTTAGTAAAAGTACTCTTTCATAATAAAAAAAGTAAGAAACGGGCATGCAGGCCACCTGATGTTAAGTGGTCACTGCAGCCCATGGATAACCACGTCCAATCT
>DWON01006785.1:0-13557 GCA_018251015.1 Phocides pigmalion okeechobee
AGAATATCTTATCTAAATCTGAATGAATGTTACTTTATTAAGTTTTAGATGAATATTTTTTTTTACAAAACGTATGTAGCAAACGACACCAAGTATTTAGCAGTCTCCGTAGCTCGCCGACAACGTTAAACAGGACCCGAAATTCCATATAATCATGTGTTTAGATGCGGTATGCGGTGTATTTAGGTGAACTTGTTACTTATAAGCCTAGCTTACAGTACTGGTACTTCCGACCACGGTAGCGGTGGTACTTCTCCGGTCAATATAATAGGCATAGGAACAAGACGCACTAACGTATATAAAAATTTAATTATATAGTGACTACATGATAATGATGATAAAGATAAAGACAATGACGATGATTATGATGAGAACAATGCCGATGCTGATAATGATGATGAGAATAATAACGATGATTGTAATGATAATGATGAATACAATGTCGTTGACTATAACTTAGATGATGATGATTATGATGGCGATGACGGTGATGATGACGATAATTTTTTTGACGGCAATGATTATGATTATGAAAACTGTGATAAAGATGACGATAATAACAATCTTGATAATGATGATGACAGCAGTGATGATGATGAATCCGACAATGATGAAGAGTTAAATTTTAAAATCATAGTTCCATCATACCTCGCAACGGCTTTAGAAAAGTTATCTCTATCCTTATTATTCTTTGGCTTAATTGACATGGACACTACGGGATCTGGCACATGGATGGACTCCATTGAAAGGTTCAGTTTGCCATCGTTGACAAACGTGTCACCAGACGCGCAATCCACGCCGAACAACGCGAAGATGTCGCCCGCCATAACCTCATTCACTTCTTCCATATTGCTTGAGTGCATTCGGACTAGACGGGAGATTTTCACCTGGAAATTGTGAAAATATTTTATTATGTCTCTTTTGAAATTCTAAATATATTAGCAGTCTTTTTAGAGCTTGCTATTATTTTCTTATGCTGTAATATACATATAACCAGCCAAGATCCATGGATTAATAAAGATAATTGACATACATCTCAGATATTGCAAAAGTTTTATCAGAAACAGAGATATTATCTTAAACTATGTCATCTACACTGACCATCATGACATTTACTATTATACTATTAATGTAAGCGTATTAGTGTAAACTAATGTAGCGTCTTAGTAGGCGTCATTCGCATAGATATATGGTCTTTTGAAATATATGTTTTCCATAGATTTTTCATTATAATGGAATTGCAACTTTTGTTCCCAGTCATCGGTCCTCGAATGACGTAACCCGTATATTGCCACTTTAGCTGATTAAGATAGCTATGTTCACACAAAAAAATTTCATCATTATGAATTCTGCCTCGTGGCCAGTCATGAAGCAAGTCTCTTCCCATATCTTACTGAATAACTCAGAAATTTTGTTATTGTCTATTTATTATTTAATATTTATATAACCTGTAATTGCAACTTACCTTTTTACCAGTCCTTGCATTAAAGATGTTATCACTACGCTTCAACATCCCCTGATAGCATCGCAAATATGTAAGCTGTCCAAACTTGCTCACTTCTAATTTGAAAGCGAGCCCCACAAATGGCTTAGAATCATTCCTCCCTGGATCCAGGATTATTGTTTCACCTTCTGCTCCTTTCTTCTCATTTATTAAAGCTGTGTTCTCAACTTCTCCAGGATTTGGCAGGTATTCTAAAACTGCGTCTAGTAGTGGTTGGACACCCTTGTTTTTCAATGCAGTACC
This sequence comes from Phocides pigmalion okeechobee, assembly GCA_018251015.1. Classification (NCBI taxonomy): domain Eukaryota; kingdom Metazoa; phylum Arthropoda; class Insecta; order Lepidoptera; family Hesperiidae; genus Phocides; species Phocides pigmalion. The sequence continues at coordinate 1,748 of DWON01006785.1, forward strand.
TAGAAGTACTGGTGTGAATGCACGTTTCAATGTTGTACGACGAACGGCTAGCTTTAAATCAGATATACTTGGTACTTTCTCTTCAAGAAACAGTTCTCCTGAAAATATTTACAGCAATATATGGTTGTCAATAATTTTATTAAGAATATTTTTGTTTTCGATTTATTAAAGTCAATAAAATGAGTATTTTTGCCTTGTATAATATTATTACATATTAACTATTGCAGTTGAGATAATTCGTATTTTACAATAAGTTTAAAATATTTCAAGGCATGTTATTGGTTGAATACAAGCATCTAATCTATTAGTATACTGAATGGCCATTAACCATTTATTTATAAAATCAAAATCAAAATATTTTTATTCAAAGTAGACTCTTTACAGAAGTCTTTTTGAACATCAATAAACTACCACCGACTTTTAAGGCGTTTCCTTTTCATATACACATTTAACTCAACAAGCCACCAAAATTTAACTTTGACCACAGGTCTTGCAACTTATTAGAAATATTGGCAATTCAAAATTGTTGATCGAAAATACCAGTGACATAATAAAATTTATGTAGCTATAATTTCGGATGGATAAATTATTTTACTTATGTAACGTTGAACAATAATAATTGTTTGTAAAATAACCTAAACTAGATCTTACCTAAAGATTCATCAACGTTCGATAAGTGCTCAATTAACTCGTGCCTCCTGTCCTTCACTTCAGCTCTTCGGTTCTGCGGGACCTCATCATACCGAATCTTTTCACCATAATCACCGTCAAAGTATATGGCTTTCTCTTCAATCAGGTCTATAATTCCTTGACATTCTTTTTCTAAACCAATGGGTAAGTGTAGAAAGGCAGCATTGTGAAGTAATTTTGATCTCATCTGTTTAAGAACTCTTGAATATAAAAAATATGAATGATTAATAAAATATCTTTGAAATTTGAATTGAAACACTCGGCAGAATTAGGCCCAGGTAAAGTTTTACCATGAATTAAGGAATTTACAAGGAGGAATTAGGAGAGACATTTTGCAATTAGGCAAGGAGAGAGTGAAGTGGTAGGAAATATGTTGGTAGAAGAGGATAGTACCATTGCTGCTTTCATAATCTGCTTTAATTCAGATTTTGACTTTTGGTTACAAAGGCGTGGTTGCCAGCTACAGTTAAGTGAGGCGACAATCTTGATCTTTAGGACTAGCAAAAATCGATTCACAACATTATGCAAATATTGCTATAGAAGCAAAGCAGGTATTAAAGGCTCGTACCAAATAAATATATTTATACTAAAAAATGTATCCAGATGTATAATGGTTAAAAACAACAATGAAAATCTTAATTATTCATATCTAAAAAAGGAACAAAATTAGGACTTTTTTTTACTATATATGGGTTTAATAAAGGAATCTCTTGATGTTAAGTAGTCAATGCAGCTCATAAATTGAAACCCTTGGCAGAATTCAACAATAAAAATCTACCATTACCTAAAAGTACTATTTTTAAAAAGTAATATGGATTTCACGAACCTCTCAGGATTTGCCGATAATCTGTCAAGTTTGTTGATAAATGCTAAACAGGGCACATTATATCTCTTCATCTGGCGATTCACAGTCAGAGTCTGGCTCTGGACACCTCCTACAGCACACAGCACTAGCACAGCTCCATCCAAGACCCTCAATGCTCTTTCAACCTCGACTGTGAAATCAACATGCCCTGGTGTGTCTATGATATTGATATTATGATCCTTCCATATTGTGTAAGTGGCCGCTGATTGGATGGTGATTCCCCTCTGTCTTTCCAGTTCCATAGAGTCCATCACAGCACCTACATTGTCTTTGCCTTTTACCTTAAATGAAGGAATTTATCTTAAACTACTCGTAAATAAAAAAAAAATCGAAATATATTCTTAAATTTCTTTTTAAACATATAAAATTCATTTATTTTAGGCAATAAAAGACCCAGATGTGGTTATTAACAGATTACTTAGAGGATATGTTAGTATTATCACTCATTGATTCAATTTATATAAAATGTTATACTTGGCCAAGTTTGTGTGTTGGGGAGTATATATTTGTCAATATTATATGTGATAGATCATATATATTGCAGATAAAGATCACATGTATTTTTTTATGTGAGAAAAGTAGCAAACGAGCATGCAAACCACCTGATGTTAAGTGGTTGCAGTTTATAGACATCCATGAGCAACCACAAACACAACCAAAATCCTATCTGAGCTTGAACATAGATGCGTTGCTACTCCTGAAGACTAAGACTAAGGTCGCCTCACTTCAAAATGTGGCCAGCAACCATACCTCTCTAACCGAAACACAAGTAATGCTTTACGGCGGATCATGAGGGCGGCGGTGGTACCTCCCCGGTCGAACTGAAGTTCTTCCACTTTTAAAATGTATGTAACTTATGCTAAAACTACTTTGTAACAGTCCGCTATAACAATGTAAGATAGTTTAATTTTAATGAGTGCACTAAGAACATAGGTTAAGGTGAAAAAATATAAAACAATGCCGATATGCACAAATATTCCGTAAAAATACTCGTGGGGATGAGTCTTTCAATAATTTTATATATACTGCTGTTTATGAAACAAAACATACCTCATGCATTTGATCAATTCTTCCTGTATAGAACAAAATTCGCTCGGTCAGTGTAGTTTTCCCTGAATCAATATGAGCGGATATGCCGATGTTTCTGATCCTCTCCAGAGGCTTGTGTTCGGCATACTTCACGTGAGATGAGAATGACTAAAATTGTAATTACAAAAATAATAAGTATCTGTATTTAAATACAAGTACGAACATTATCAATACAAAACTACAAATCTAGTATCATTATTACTTTGATACTACTGGCCACTTAACAAAATGACATTAAAAATATATATTAACATTAATAAATTATATTCCGTCGGTATAAAAAATTACGTAAAAAATTGTGAAATTTGATTATTTAATTAAAGGAAAAGTCACCTCCACTTTTATTGTGCTACACTTTTTAGCTATTTTTGATATTTTTTCTATTCGTAACAAGTTAAGGAGAGTCATTTTGAACTAATAATTACTGGATTAATTAATAAAATGTATGGTATGGAATGGCTTAGATTTGAGAGGAATTTTAAGGTTATACGAAATGTCACTTTATTGCATATCTATGTCAGTGTCATAATCACAAGGTCGGGATTGCGTTTCGTTATACCACAGAAATATAATTTTATACACGTTTAATATTTACAAACATACGGCTGGCATGTCTATTTTTAAATTTTAGATATGTATCATTTTAATTCATATTAAACAAATTGTTTTATATTTAAATAAGAATACGTTCTATAAGTTTTATTTTGTTATACCAATATACTATTAAAAATCATTTTCATAGACAAGTTATATTAAAAAATATATTGTACTTGAGCTGGCAACACTGAAGATGTATACCATAGAGAATTTGAAAAAATCGTCAGTTTCGTTTTAGTTCAAAAGAATATGGCCGTGTTGGGGCCGAGTGCGAATGTAAATATGAACGGGCACAATAATATTCATAGTCAATTAACAAAGTCGTTGGAAAGAATTTTGGAAGATGCTTATTTAAGTGGTGAATTAAAATTAAGCGGACGAAAGTTGCGCGAGTTTCCGAAACCAGTGAAATTCGATTTGAGTGATACAGTCGTTGCTGGTAAGTCTGATTTATAAATAAATCCGAGTGCATTTATATGCGATTTGTGTTTAAAATTTTATTTTGGGTTCGTTTTATGTTATCGTGTAAGTGTGTCAGAGTGCGCTAGACAGTTTGTGTTATTTTTGTTTACATACCGGCTTTCCGCGTTGACTTTGAATATCTATCTGTGCTATACAGATTACACAGATCGATCGGTACAGATAAATAACACACTCGATAAACAGTTCCAAAAACCATTATCATAATCAAATCACACCTTTTTTTGTACCTGGTTTTTGCAGAAGTTAATATATTATGTCCCACTTTTTGTTGACTACTTGAGTTTAGTTTTCATTGTTATTTTTTGTTCAGGGTACCGGTTTTGTGGATTCTTATTAGTCTGTAATTTTGGTGGTTTAGGTACCCTAAAAATGCATTTCATTTAAATTTAATAATCGCATTAACTACCCACTGTTATCGGGAAAATAAGCTGAAACTATATTTACAAACGTATTTATGAAAAAAAAAACTGCACATTTCAATTAATCTACAATTTACTGTTTTTTATTGAAACAATCAGTGAGTGGAAAAAAGTCTAAATAAACGTTAATATTAAAATCGTTATTTCCACTTAATAAAAAAATATATTTACATTACATTTAACATTGTTATTAACATAATTTCTGTTTGTTCTTCTAACAAATGAAATTGGTCATCAATATAAAATTAATCTCAATAATGTGCTCAAAGGCACAAGGTTGGATTACAGGATATGAATCACTGCAATGTTTCCCCTTCTTCAACATTCCTTTTAGACCAAGCAACAATGCCAAAATATTAATAAACAGCATAATATTCAGAAAGTGTTTGTTGTTTAGAAAAGTGTATAAAGAAGAATATTACATGGGAAATCATTCTACAGATTTTAATCTTAAACTAGGGTCCCTTTGAATGCCATTACAAAAACAAAGACTAATACACAAATTGTCTAATATATACACTTATAAGTGTCTGTTCAGTTGTTACTAAATGCTACTAAAATTTAACGATGTAAAGATGATATAGAGAGCTATCCATCAAGCAATCAAATATAGGGCTGAATGAATGCTTTTGATATATAAAATAAGTTAAAATGAGGATATCTGTCTCTCTAAAACCTGAGTGTAAGGCTGGAAATATGAAAGTCTTGTAGCCTAAAAAAGTAGCTGTATGCATAAGGATAATACCCTTAATATTAACTTCAGAATAGCCCAGGTCTTGGATCACAATTTACCTCAGATTCTTGTAAATTATGTGAGTAATACAATATAAAGGACTTGTTTCAATGATGAAGGAAAATTTGCAAATAATGGGTTTATTGTGGATTCCCGTTATCAGCAGCTATATAAGGATAATTTGTACTTGGATTTTTATTCTAAGAAGAGACTAATACTTAAACACTCATTCTTAGAAGAGTCTGGTGTTTGGATAGTCATTCTACGAAGAGACTGATGCTTGGACTCTTGTTATAAGAAGAAAATAATGCTTAAACACTTGTTCTGAGAAGAGACCAATGCTTCGACTCTCATTATAAGAAGTAACCAGTACATAGACTCTCTTTCTAAGAAGAGACTAGAGTTTAGCAGTAGGATGTTTCAATTCATGCTGAAAAATATAAGGCCAACTTTGCCATAAGTTAGCGAGTAGTGCTGACATCACTAATGGACAGCCCAATAACTTGTTTGTTTTGTGTGTGCCATTTTATCAAATATAAAATTGAGGTCAAAGAAACAAACATTAGATTTCTGATTAAAGGTTATTAGTCAACATGGTCAATGGTTATGACAATAGTTATTCTTATAGAGCAGTTTTGCAATATAGTCCAAGGTATAGAAATCTATTGATTTTGACAGTTAATAAACTAGTTTCTTTGTAATGTTTCTGAGAAGTAATCATGAATGGAAGTTCAGCTGTCCCTGATAGCAAATATAATCCCTCGCAAGTCCATATGTGTTGTAATATTTTAAGGATAAAATTGAGATGAATGCTGAAATTAATATCTTATGGGCATAATAGATTTGAATTAAACTTTGTAAATAGATACTTATATTAACATATAGCTTGTATTTTATTCTGCTCCTTCTGCCTATTTAAAAATTATGCAGCTGGGATCACGAGTACTATTTTCTGCTCTTGCTATGTTTATAGAAAAGATATATACAAAAATTATAATTCTAAGAATGGCAAAGGTGTATTTTAAATCATAAAAATGTGGTATTTACATAGTATCTTATCAATAGATTGTATCAATAACTTCCGGTTTATAAACATAAAAATAATTTATAATGGTACAGTAATAAGTTATACATTATCCACTGTATTCGTACATTCTTAGTTCATCGATTACAAGCTCAGGTCATCGAGTCAAGGCATATCTCAGCCGTAAAAAATATTATCAACTTATGTACTCGGACAAATTTTTATTTCCTGCAATGTTCTTTATCTTGTACCAAGCGGCCACTTAACCTACTTAGAGTTGGTATAATATTTTTTTACGGCGAACAATTTGGTCATTTTACTAACGGGCATCTATTGTTGCCTTTATACAGATGAGCTCACTAACGCTTTAGGCAAAAATCCATCGCAACCGTGTTCATAAGGCCGTAACGGGTATATTTTATCGTTATGGCGCCAACGCCATAAAGGCGTTGTTCTAAAAGTGTTTTATTTACATCGGAATAACGCCGCACGCTTCTGTTTTGCCCTCTTTGGCGTTATGAGCTTTCTGTTCATTAAAACCATTTATGTTTCGTAACCAGTTTTCCATCCTCGGCCGTTCCCACGTGTCATGGTGGATTTTAAAATGATTTTAAATTTGTCTACTCTGAATACACTAAACCAATAAGTTTAGTCCTATAGCTAAAGGTTGAATATACTCTGCATTCCTTAAAGTAAAAATATAAGTCCTATGTGTTGATCAATGTACGGTTTTATGAAATAATATTTTGGTTACGTATCTAAATTACGATAGGTGTTCCATCTAAGGTCAATCATTGATGCAAATCTACTTTTGAATCTAGTCGAGTAACCGCTTAAAAGTACCAAGAAATAGGTATGGCGATAGTGCCACTAACTTGTGACTCACGTGGTCGACATATCGGTCTGAAATGCAGAAGTTTCCCCATAGACATCTAAATAACGTTAAGTGGTATTTATTTGCACGTCTATGTATTTATCTATGGTACTTACCTACGACACAGTGTGTCTACGCGTGTAAATTTATTTGAAGTAAGACCATTTACTATTTTTCATATTATTAGCAAAACGGTATGTTTTCATTCCCAATAACAAAACGTCAAAAATATATTTTGAACACATTAAACCACGATGTAGCTTTTAAAATAACATTTCTGAAGTCTAGTGTTTCAATCTACACCCGTACAAATCGACATAAGTACTGTACTGAGTTGCAATTTATATGTTTAGTACGTTGAACTTTATATCTCAATGTAAGACGTTAAAACGTAGTCAAATTCAATAGTGCATTGTTTATTTCTGTATTAACTGTTTGGGATAACAATTAAGTAGCGCTTTGGGAACTTACTCGTTGCGATGTTTGAGTGGTACTTCGATTACAATTTTGGGTTGAGAGCTTCGATACAACATTAACACTTTCCCTGCGGCTACAACACTGCTGTGTAATTCTGTGAGCGACGCTCTTGCGGCTCCTACGCACCTGTGTTGTACGGACAAATTTGTATGGATTGCGGGCGAACAAAAGTGCTGTCTTTACGTTAGCGCTTCAAGACTGGAAGCGGATATTCCGCCTGTGTATTCATAGATGATACACAGATGTTAAAAATACAACATTTCAGTAATTTGTCGGCGTATCTTCAGTCTAATCAAACAAGCTCCAGTTTAACTCGCCTCCCGCAATACTGACCCGATCATATATATACTCGCCGCAGTCTAAGTGTTAAAATTTTATTCAGAATAACACTAAAACGTAAAACAATAGATATTTTAAGTTAGTATAACTGTATCTCTGGTTCCATTGGACGATGTGATTGCTACGTAAATTTATAGCACATGAAACAATTTTTGCATTTTCGTAAAAAAATCACTTAACATTGTAAAATATTTGATTTTTATGGTAAGTTGACCTGTAGCTGAATAAATCATTAACATTGAAAATGATAATACTAAAATGCTAATTATTTGGAAGGCTTCTTTTTAAACGAGAATTTTATTAATTAATAAACACTTTTTGCATTATACCAATCGAATATAATATAAAAAATAAAGTGGCAATATAAATCTATAAAGAGCTGTCCATTTATATAAGTTATGACAAATTTTATTAGAAACTAATTACGGAGTTAACACATTTTTTTTTCCATAAAAAGAAAATTTCGTGTTGGATTACTTCTATTTTCGGGGTGCATTATGGACCATCTTGATTTTCTGGAGCGGCAATGTATCTGTGATCAAAAGATACGACCTTACTTTTCAGGGGTAGCGACGCATGTCAGCAATCTATTTGCCGTGGTACTTCTATTCTATGTTGATTTTGCTAGACTTTATACTGTCCGCATTTTTTCTCTTGCAGAAGTCAATATTACGAAATCTCATACTATCTCTATTCTACATTAATACTAATCTTAATCTTAATCTTTATTTTACATTATATTGGGCGAAATTTATGAATTTTCTTTCGGAGCGTTCACTGACTCTCTCTGGGTCTCTCTGGGTCTCTCTGGGTCTGTCAATCTTTTCAGATGTTTATAAATATAGGCATTAATATAGATTGCATAAAAATTATTCAGTTAATAAATTCGAATATGTCAAACAGCTTTGAGACGAAGTTTTGTCGTAGAAACTTCGTGGTGCAATGCGTCTTCTTCAATATCGCGATCGATATAAGTGATAGGTGCTTGGCAACTTTGGAGAGTTGTCACTGCAGCTCGCGACTTCGTTTCCGTGGACTTCAATTTTTAGACATTTACAAATTTTCTACAGAAAAAAAGGTATTTAATCACACCCGATGCAAGACGCGCTTGATGATTATATTGACTAAAAAGAGAGAAACATTTTTATTGAGTTACTAGCTTTGCCCACAACTTCGTTGGTGATGATTTAATTATATTGAAATAACATTATTTTTTAACAGATTTAAATGAAAAAAAAAAACACTAAATGTTAAGTAAAGCTCAACGCATTATACATTCAAATCGAATAAGCCGTTTCTGAAATTAGCGTGCACAAACATACAGACATAGGCATACAGACAAACAGACAAAATGAAAAAAACATTGTTTTTGGTTCTCTTGCGTGTATAAAAGCACCATGTTATGGTTTTTAAAATATATTTGCCATGTACAGACAGCGATCAGTTACAGTTTTATTTTATGTATATAGACAGATTTCCTTTTTAGTCCTAATTTTACAAAACTGTTGTAAATGACCGTTTTGACTTTTTAATGCATTTTGCAATATCAGTAGCGTATGAAATCGATTTTATTTGAAGCTAATAGTAAATAGTAGGGAGGTACCGACTCTAAAAACGAAATTGCTGGGGTCGTGAGTGAAACTAGATTAAATGGAATTGCAATGTGCAGTCTGATAAGAATGGATATGAACGGGCAGTTTGGGAAAAGCAAATACACTCGTGAAGCACTTCAATCTTTTATTAGCAAAGAAAGAAATATAAAAGGTTTTGTTCGTATTAGCTGTTGCCCGCGACTTAAATTTATGTAGGCTTCAAATTCGGCCCCCCTCCAATGTTTCCCTTGATTTTCTAAAAGCAAAAAGTTCTTATGTACTCACACCCGTAACCTTAAAATTAAGATAATTTTTATTTATTAAAGAGATTGAAATGAAACAACAATAAATGATAAGAGAAGATTACTGCACTAATTAGTACACCTATGTAAATTATAGCACCGAAATCAATTAAGTTGTTTCTAAGGAGATTACAGACGTTCACACAAAGAAACAAAAAATATAGTAACAATTTTATTTTTTAACTTATTTTTTTTATGATTTTTTTGACGAAATTACACAAAGAAACATATATAATACAATAATGTAGTACAAAGGACTATTACTTTGGGTTCTATTGCGTTAATAAACGTCTCTAATAATCGTTTTTCTTATATATCTTACAGGCATATGTACAGACTTCAAACAATTTTATTCTATTTGATTTTTTTTCTGTATAACGTATACTCACGATTAACGAAACTTCGCCACCTCCCATCACAGTTTAGCCGTGATCATGAACCATTTTAATTGAGCCGATAACTGTACATGTCCCCAAATAACAAAATTATTTAGAAATATATGTGGTGGTGGTACCAACTGTCGAATCGGACTGATTGTAACATTATTTCTGTAAGTCAGATTGACAAAAATAAATTGTTAGTCTTGTGTAATCGTTAAATATGGCTACAGTTAAATTGACTTTGACCCCACTTTCACGTGAGCAATAAGTAGGTACCTATAGTTCGTTCGCAAAATGATTATCTGACCTTCGTTGCATTTAAATGGGGTCCATAAATGTACGGAGCGGTCAATTGTAGAACGTTTTAACTAATTACATTTAAATATGGGACTGTGGCTTTAATAGTATTCGTATTCAAAAATTATTATACCATTACACATATTAGTACCACCACATGTTTCGCCCCAAAACGGAGTATCATCACGGTAAGTTGGTATATATTTTTAATTACTTCTCTTTGTCCTATCCTTCATAGTGTATGCTTTGAAATATATACCATTATACATTGTGGTGGTGGATTGTTGCAAAGTATTTTGAACAACTTAATACATGGATTTCCGCAAAGTAACGCCTGATACTATTAACTATATTATTATATGTATCGATAATATTGAATATCTGAAATTCAGTGCGTGTAAAGGATAGTTTATTAAATATGTTGTCTTTTCTTCTTTACGGAGTCTGACTTTCATTTGTCCACAACACCCATAGCAATGAACCCCCATTCTGTATGTAGATAGAAACTATTATTTATTTTAGATTTATAATGTATTTATTATGTTACAAGAGTAGCAAACAACTGTGTTATAAGAATATTGAGAGAACAGAGCACATATAGAAATATAGGGGGCGCTTCGGGCATCAGAAGCGATACTGCAGAGATTTAACCAAATATAAAGTTAGCGACTTATTTAATTAAACCATCAGGGCAATCTAGTGTTACAATCATAATAGCAATCACATCGCTAAATGACAATAGAACAGGCCAGGAGCAGAGAGCTGTCCGTGTACCGCGACGTATCCGAATATAATGCGTCACCAACTAGAACCTTTTTATAAGAAATTCAGGTAAAACGAAATAGGCAGGTGGAGCGATCAGGTGATGTCGTCCGATTCGATGTCATTTTTTCCAATCTACCTTATTTTTTGCGCAACTACCCTATTTTTCTTGAGAGCCACAACATTGCAGGCTACCTAATGTTATGTAGTTATTTCCTATTGATATTCAAATCCAACTTTGTGCAGGAGATCAGTATCTGTAAAGTAATTAAATTCCTTAAATGTAATGATTTTCTTTATTACACGTATGCTACGTCTTAGTCTGACGTCTTAAACTCGGCACTTAAGCGGCACTGGTCAGACTGCCCGAATATTAGTCTGACACTAGTTTTTGTACTCATCAAGTAATAGAGTTTTCTTTACAGTTAAAGTGAAATATCTTCCTACATCTATCGTCGAAAAGCGTGGGGTGCTTTTTCAGTGATCTATTGATACCATCCACCCCACGTTTTTTACATTGCAGTATTTGTTTTTTCCTATTTATACTTTTTTGTTGGATATTTTATAAAAGTGTGTTTTTTACTTTTTTTAACTATTATTTTTTTCACATTATTGCATTGTCATCGGTACTCGATACGTGTGTAAAGTTTCAAATTAATCAGGCATCTGGAAATTGGTGAAAATTATGCTCTAACATTCCGTTACATACATACATACAACCCAAGCTAATAAAAGCGTGTTAATTTTAATTACGTGTTATTTCAAATAGCAAAAGGTAATTATAATCATTATTATGTTAATTTAAATTCTAATAATAAATATAGAGAAATAATAATATAATATATAAAATTATTACACATTTACGGTCGTATTTGTTGCTACTGCTG
>DWON01006786.1:0-13557 GCA_018251015.1 Phocides pigmalion okeechobee
CACCTCCCCAACCGAAACACAATACATGAAGAACATGTTGCTTTACGGCGGGTTATAAGGGTGGCGGTGGTGCCGTCACGGGCGAGCTCTAACGACTGTACCACGTTTCAAAATGTAGACTTAATGTTTTAATATCCTAGCCATCCTTTGAGCAATAAACGGTTTACACTTAAAAGCGAGGCAACTGTCCAAATCCTCAGGAGTAGCAATCCGACAACGTTCAACCTTTGACAGAATTTCCGCCCATTTCAAGCTTGTATGTCCATAACCTTCAGCAACTACCAACATGAGGTGACCCATGCTTGGTTTCTTCTCATATATATAAAAAAGAGTTACGAAAATAGTGGTATAAAAATAATTGTTGAATCATTTTTAATTGGTCCGAAATACCTCTGACTTGAACATTCCTGGCTTAACTAGCCAACTCGCTCGATTAATTTGTTAATGCAAATCATTAAAATAGGTAAATATGCTATTTGTTTATTGAATAGATAAACGAAAAACTCATTATTTATTCCAACAATACAAACTCGCCAACTTTAGAGATTTGTAACAAAAAATGTTAACAGTTTACACAATTTCTGTTACATTAATTACGATTAAATTCAACATAATTGGAGTCCTGGGTTGTATTGCAAAAAATTAGGTTTATATTTTTATTCAATGTCGCACGGGGTTTTTATTTAGATTGTATTCTTATTATAATTAGTTTAAGTTTTTGTTATACATTTTAAATTAGTCACTAACCTAGCCGTGACCAATAACCATGCAACTGGTTCTAAATATCGGCAATTAAAAAGCGTTAATCGTGAGTACCCGTTACATAGTAAAAGGTATACATCCTGCGAAGATGTTAGTTTAAACTCGTAAGGTTATGTTATGTTTAGATTAAATTATAGTTGGAAATTTATAGAAACACTATCTTAGAACGTCTAATATGAGAGTTACCAACGATTTTCCTGCGAAAAATTAGCGTAGACGCCATTAACTGTAAGCAATAAGCTATTTATAAACTATTGCTTAAAATCCGGTTACTATTATTCATCTTTTCCATTATATCTATATTATTTTATTATTCTAAATTATAAGGTAATATTATCGTTAATTATATCAAGCGTACAGGTAATTTACTTGTTAAAGAAACATAAATAAACAGACAATGTTACCAACTTATATTATGATAGACATTAACAAATACTGAAATAGTATTACCTTTAAAGGGTTTTTAAAAATAGCAAACAATACAATATGGAGAGTATTTGATTTACAAGATTGGCTTCGCAAAAAAGTATATATTAAGAAAAGGCAGTTTTTTCAGCTAATTGTTATTGATTTACTAGCGACTGGCCCAGCTTCGCTCGGGTAATGGCGTCTATATTTATTTACATTATTTATTTTTAATACATGAATACTGTCATTACCAAATTGCAAAAACGAACACTTAGACACATCTATTTCGAACAATGACGGAATTACTCTACCTGTTGTTGAAAACTGAGAAAATCCGTCCAGTACTTTTTAACTTGCACGACGGGGGACTTTTTATAATATTTAGAGATGTTTAAACTCCGCGATGAATTTAATTTAAAATGATATGTAGTTTCCTTGCCCAATCTGTCATTTTCTGCAATCTGTGTTTGGGGTATCATAATATATATTCAATATTAGTACATTTTCGGTGCTCCATCTGGCGTTTTCTGCAATCTGTGTTTAGGAGTATCATATAATGTAGTCAATCTTGTAACTTTATGCCGATCGACGACAGAAAAGGGTCACACGTAGATCCCATATCAAAATTTGAATATGATTAAGTACCGAAAAGGGAACTGAATCAGAAACGCTCTGAATGTTTTATTTTCAATACAAACGGGAAACTGTATCAATACATGATTTTATTTAATTTATTATTTAGATGTAGACGCGCGAATGTTGAATTAAATATACTAGAAGGAAAGTTTGGGAATTATTATTGTTTTTTAAGTAAAGTATTCAACGTCCCCGCGTCTAACTTTTGGACCTATAAGTAGAAAGTTCTGAAAAAAAAGATAGTAAAAGTCGAAAAAACTCAACGAAAATTAATTTGGATAAAGTATGATTTAAAACTATTATCATAGCGGATTTTATTTATTTATTTATTTCAGGCTACTAAGGCTCATAGAAAACGGTACATAAATTTAAATAAACATTATAGTAAATTTTTAAATTTTATTATACTTAGTAGCGTTAATACTCGTATATTCTACTTAATAGTGATCGCATGTTTGTTCCGCTAGGCTTTGAAAACTTTATTCTGTAGGGTCTGTGAACTAAAAACTCTGTGAATATTCAAACGATCAATCCCACATTTGATCGACACTGCTAGTGACAAGAAGTCTGATTCATATCCTTCGAAGTCCATGCCCATGAGTTATGGTTGCAGAAAAGCTGGCCATACACCCGAGTAGAATCGATCGCAATACTCTGAGCGAAATATTAACCAATCCTGCTATCGCCAGAGAGCTCTATCAAATGTGGAAGTTGTTCATTGATATAATGTTAATTACAATAATGAAAATCTTAAAACGAATTATAATTAAAACCTAACCTAAACAAACAGAAGGAAGGCTGAACCCATGCAGCATGGTACCTAAAACGCAAGTTGCATACCCGCGGTGGTACTGATCGCAATTCTCTGTGCAAGATATGAACCAACCCTCTCGTCAGTAGCAAAATCGATCAAACGTGGGAATTATTTGAAAAAAAATCATTTATTTATTATTATATTTTTATCATCCCTATATGAATTTCCATCAAAATGACGAAAATTATTTATTTAATACTGTAGCGTTATTTTGGGCATATTTCTTAACAAACTTAACAAAAAGACTGTGACAGCTAAAAGGGCGCCTGGAGCAAAGGCTCTGACATGCTTCCAAAGTTACCTTCGACTCACGTATTATATGTAAGGTTTTATGGTTATTAAAGAGTATCTTGTACATAAATACGACATGACAAGTTTATTACAAGTACCGAATTTCTATTTTATTTTCCTTAAATTCCATATAATTTTCATGTTATTACAGGTAATAATAAAATATTTATTATGTTAATCTTATAAAAATGTCATGAATAAATCTTGTTTTTATAATCTGCATATTAAAAAAATGATTGTCTATGCCTTACACATGTAAGATGAAAGAGGGTTCGCTTATCGTCACAGATAAAATAAAAGTCTTTATAAGTAACAAAACTATGTATAATGTGATTCCGCCTTTGTAATTCGCAGTGAAGCAACTGTTCGGTTTCGATTGTTGACTTGCCGTTATTGACAACATACAAACGAGTTAGCCATCTTAGTCTTCTAGAGTTTTAACGCATCTACGCGCGACCGCAGATAGGATTTGCCCTATTTGAGGTTATTAAGGTTACGATGTTGATATTATGCTAATTTTCGATGTCATAATTAAATATTGTATTGTGAAGTGACGATATTATTTTGATATGAATAATATAAACACAATAAACATAATAAAAAAATATTATATTTAGTAGTCTTCGTATTTCGTTATATGCACCGCCATTGTTTTTTTCCAACTCGCGCCCTTTTTATACTTTTTTCTGAAATCCTATCTTCTTTATGGCCAGTATCACGAATTCTCATATTATCGTAATATAATAGTAAAGTATTTAATGTATTCAATTAAATGTTTAAACGATTTACATAAATAGAACTAATAACATAATATCTACATGTAATTGATAGATTGACATTTATATAGAGAATAAAATGTAGAAAGAATGAGTTTTTTGATATCGTCACGTATTTTCCAATAAACAATTTATGGACACAATTCCGAGCCTTATGGTTTGTCACACAATGGTTCATTTATCTTGGACATACGCGACACGTGTTCCAGTGGTACGGAAAACAAAACAAAATTTATTGATGTATAGCGGAGTGGACGGACAGACAAAAGGAAAGAATCAACAGTTTGATGCTCCGTTTTATATCAGTTACATTGTAAATAAAATGTTTAAAGGTAGTAGAAAATCGACTGGGAGCATTACACCGCCGACCTCATAATCCGCCGTAAAGCATTAGGTACTTGTGTTTCGGTTGGAGGTGCGGTTGTCGGTTACACTTTGAAGCGAAACGACTATCTTAGTCCTCAGTAGCAACGTACCTGCATTCGAGCTGAGATTGAATTTCAGTCGTTTTTCCGGTTGTACGTGGATGTCTACGGGTTACGACTATGTAACATCAGGTGGTTGGATGCTCGTTTGCTACTCTTCTCACATAAAAAATGTATACAAAACATAGAAGTAATAAAGAGCTAAATTGCGTTACGCTAATTATTATTGATGCGAGGATAAAGTTTGAAAATAGCTACTTAAAGCGACTTTGGTCTCGAAGGCTTCATTTTTCGGGGTTTTCCAGATTTTGTAGTAAAGGTTTTAACGTACTCATACTCGTATTTTTCAAATTGACATAAACATTTTTTATTTCTAATCCAACTGAAATGCCGCATGAGCACGGACTCTCTTTACATTGTTAGGGATAGGCTTTTATTATAACTAGTTTTAAGATCTTCTAAATAAAAAAAAAAATGTAGTGAAGCTTCAATTTTAAGTGAAACATATAAAATACATTAGTGGAAACCGCATTCAAATCGGATTCACCGTTTTTGAAATTAGCACAAACGCACAAACAAACTGATAAAGAGACAAAAATTGGAACAACTATTGTTTAGATTCTATTGATTTTTCTCACATATTTCTATTACTATTTTTATTTTATTTTATTTTATTCGGAAAACATACAGTGCTATATATCTAAGTTTGTTACAATATAATTATATAGTACACCATTTATCAGTTTTCGCTTATTGATATGCTATGCATATATTATCAGATAAGATGCCACCAAAAGACTGTACTTATAGAGAGTAAGACTTATATCAACCGTCCTTTCTCATGGGAGATTAAAACAGCAAGACTAAAGGAAGTTATTTGTCCCCAGGTGCGAGCTACTCCGCGGCTCAAATGAGGGATAATGGAGTCCAAAGTCTGGACCTGCTTCGTATACTGTCCGAGAAGCCCTGGATGGCTCTCAACCGCTGGGACCGACTGCCGCGTATCGTACAAGAACTCGGTCCTAGCTTCGCTAATCGGGTCCCAGGAGATGCTGACGAATCGATTTCCAGGAGTTACGACGATGATGAGGATGTTGTAAGGCAAGTATTTTTCATTTAGATTGTATATAGATATGTTTTGAAAGGTGGCAGAAGTACAATACGTCAGGGAAGTGTTCAACACGCCACCATTGGTGTAAGGGGTTACCCCTGAGGTGGGTATGGTAAGTCCGGATACCACTGGCGGATGACGGTAGTGTGCACAAGAGGTCTTCGCCCTGCGGTAGATCGGCGTAATACCCGTCAGGTTTTTAGTCGGTTCCAACCCGATATATCTTTCCGTCGGTCCCGTTGAAGAAGACACTCGTCCCTAGTTTTCCTGACGAAAAATACCACATCCACCCACCGCCTTCATAACACACTGTATGACACATTACTTGTGTTTCGAATAAGTTGTTGTTAAAATTACTTTGCAATAATCCGCCAATTTTAACAACAACTTAATAGCATGGATTTCCGCAAAATAACGCCTGTTACTATTAATTATCTTGTGTTTCGATTATTATGGTGATCAAAACGTGCACATTTTTGAAATCAATAGCCCATTTGACTGCCGGTTGACATTTTTGACATACGTAAGAGTATTTATTATTAAAAAAACAAAGGTAAAAGGGAAAAATAAACTTAATCAAATGATTATTTGCGTAGTTATTGCTCACATCCATAATGTTATAATATATGATATCTTATACGATTTTAAACTAATATTATCGCGGAATTAATACATTATGCTAAATAACGGGGACTCACGATTAACGCTTTTTAATTGCCGATACTTCGAGCCAATTGCATCCCTCGTGGGCGAATCAGTTTAATGCAGGGATGGCTTTCTGCACCTGTGCTTTGCGAGCCTTATGCGGTTCTTTGAATGAAAAGTACTGGCTCTCCAGTTCCATAAACAAAATATTTTATTGTCAAAACCCTTAAAATGTACCCATAGATATAACTCTTTTATATTCTGTATTTATGTAACTGTAGTTATATTACCTAAAATTATTAATATTATTATCATTTTATAACAAAAATGTGTTTTCCGCTAAAACATTGTAAGTTTTGATATAAATGCTAGCTGTGGCCGCAATTTTGTTCGTATTTTTCTAAATAAACATAGTGTTAGATACTCCTCTTAACGAAAGCTATCTACTTATGCAACTCATGTTGAAATTAGAACATACAGACCGATATGAAATTATTTAAACATATTTTAAGTGGCTCTTTAAAAAATGGGAAAATTTGCAAATTGCAACTTTTGGCTCTTCCAGCTTAAAGGTTGCCGACCCCTAACCTAGACGATGTATATGTATCAGCTGGATAAATTAAACTTCTGCATAACTCAGCGTTTGTTTTCGTCTACGTTTTATTGCTTCTATGCAGCATTAGTCCCTACTATCATAAATGTGAAATCCGTGTGTTTTGGTTGTTTTTTTAAAACGAAAACTTGATTTATATTAGACTAGCGACCCGGACAGCTTCGCACTGGTAATAGAGTTTATATTTACTTACATTATTCTCCTTTCATACATGCATCCAGTCATTATCTAGTTGCAAAACTAACAATTAGAAACATCCATTTCAAACGACGACTGAATTACTACATTGAATTTAGCTATTTAATTTCTCGCCCAATTTACAAAAAAAGACTTAACTTATGCACCAAATCGTTCCCCAGGAATCACTCGACCTGTTTTTGAAAATTGGGAGAACATCCGCCCAGTACTTTTTGAGTTTATCATGAATAGACAGACGCAACGGCGGACTTTTTTATCTATTTGTTCTAAATATATTGGGGGGGGGACGGATCATACTTAGCGTCTTACAAAACGACGCTTTACGTCTGCTATGCCTGCGAATAGCCAGTCAGCCTTTGATTGGCGTTCGCAGCAATGACCACTTTTAAAAACTACGTATTTATTCGTTTTTTCTATTGTGCCTGTCAGTAGCCAATATAAGTCAGTCAGCGTTTGATTGACGTTCGCAGCAATGACCATTTTTATCAAGAAAATTACGTATTTATTCGTTTTTTCTATGCTATAATATACAAAAATAAATTTGACGGATTATTCTTAGCAATGGAGACGTGGCCGTCTGACGTCTCACTTCAGCGTGTCATTAACCACAGTTACGCCACGTGGAACATGCGCCTTTATTGTTCTCGAAACGGGCTCGAAGCCTCCTCCTTAGGCTTCAATTCACTGTATTTTTTTTTCATTTTTTTTTGTAATTTAATTGTTCTTTGACATTGCAAGATTTTAAATATTATTCTGTAAATATGTTTTTACTCACTGTTATATAAAAAAATAACATCCGTTTGCTATTTATTTATTTTATTTATTTGAAAATTATTAACTTTGAAATAAAAGTTTTAAAACTTAGAGCGTATTATGAACAATGATTCAAACATTTACGCTTCTTTTCAGAAGTTTCACTTCTGTCGTTTGTGTGTTACACACACACATACATACATACATACACACACACACACACACACACATTTTTTTATTTTTTAGTATGGTTACAAACAAATTATTATTTGCATTGTAATAATAAACGAGGGAAAGCGACTATTACACCTGAAAATAAATTGAGTAAGGCTACAGAAGACGCCATAAAAGCCTTTGGAAACACTAGGGATCTTAGAAAATTCGTGGTTGAAATACATAGTTATTTATTGGGGTCCAAGTAAACCTCGGATGTTTATCGCGTGATCGTAAAGAAAATATCAATTTTAGGAACCGTTAAAAAAGCGGTGAAGTGCGAACCACACTCAGGTACCGTGAGTTCTGTATAAATATAATCGAGAATAAAGTGACATAACTATAATTCAAACGAAAGAAAGAAAAAAAGATGGTCAGAAAAAGAGACAGACAAAGATAGATAAAGAAAGATACCGTTTATTTACACATTCCTACTGTTTAGCAGCACATATAACGTGAGTATATAAAATAGTATACATAAAAATAAATTATTATAACTATAAAGTATAAGTAACATAAAAAATTAGGAATAAAAGACAAAGAAAAACGAAAACAAAAATATATTACGTGCTGCTGTACGGCAGTAAGCAAAAGGATATAGGGTCTTCTGCGATTCATGTTCTAAAATCTTAATCATTGTTTTCTTTTCATATATATTTTTACAATTTTCCCGTATGTTTCTTCTCAATGAGTGAATGGTAAAGTATTTCGTATTCATTCCTTAATAGATAGATACCTTCACGCGTTCCAGAGTAACAGTCTTGACCGTCAGATAGACACTCATAACGGCTCTACGGTATTAATGTTCCTTATAACTTTTGAGGCACCGAACCTACAAAACATTCAGAATCCAAAAAAACAAGTGAGGGTTGTGTTACCTTGCATCGTAGGCTTAACAAGTGAAATAAACATAGAAGACTAGGGCTTATGTAAAAATAAGGTAATGGTATTGAGACTGCCACCTTTTTCTTATCATAGGGAAAATCTTCCAAAGATAAGCTCAAACATTTGAGAGATTGGACTATATAAGTTTATGACTGTTTTTTATTGCTTGAAACTATCAGCTTTTTTCTTATTTAATATACATGTTTAACATATATAAATCTCCCTCTTGAAGCACTCTGTCTATCGATGAAAACCGCATTAAAATCTGTTGCGTATGTTGTAAATTTGAAGCGTGCAGAGCGGGAAGCGACTCTATCTATAAATATTATAAAACAAAGTCCCCCGTCGCGTTTGTCCGTCTGTTCACTCAAAAAGTACTAGACGGACTCAAGCTCAAAAAGTACTAGACGGATTTTCTCACAGTTATCAACAACAAGTAGGGTGATACCTGAGGAAGGTTTTGGTGCATAATAAATTAAGTTTTTTCGTAAATTGGACAAGAAATTAATTAGTTAAATTCCATATAGTAATTCAGTCGTCGTTCGTAATAGACGTTTCTAATTGTTAGTTTTGCAACTAAGTAATGACTGGATGCATGTATGAAAGGAAAATAATGTAAATAAATATAAACTCTATTACTCGAGCAAAGTTGGGCCGGGTCGCTAATTATATATAGAAACCTTTCTCCTGAATCACTCTGAATTGATGAAAAACTCAATGAAATCCATTGCATCTTTTGAAAGATCTAAGCCTACAGACGACGGCAAGTGAATTTTCTTTATACTATGAAAAATAAAAGTCTATCGATAGACTCGATAGATATCGAAAAATCCTATAAATTTAGAAAACCTTAAAACATTCCCTTAATCTTAAAATTGCCAGTAACGTAAAGGTTACGTGAAAGTAAATTGCCGTATAGCCGTACAGCTTTATTGCAGTTCTGCCTTATTGCCGCACTGCCCTATTGCCGTATTGCCCTATTGCCGTATTGCCCTATTGCCGTATTGCCTTATTGCCGTAATACTGACCTGCCGATACTGATGAAGCACATGTGCATGATACTGGCGGAACATGCCAGCACGTCACATGTCACGTAGACGTTACACCACACGATACCCAGCGGCCAGTAACCTGTTGGAACACGATATTGTTATTTCATACAAATATATATAGTCTAGTAAAAATAATGAAAACTATTTTTTTTGTGAGAAGTGAGAACCATCTGACGTTAAGTGGTCGCAGCCCATATACATCCATGTATAACAAACACAACTGAACGTAGATACATTGCAACCCCTGAGGACTAAGATGGGCATTTCACTTCGCTTCAGAGTATAGCCGGCAACCGCACCTCTCCAACCGAAACACAAGCATTGTTTTAGTCCGCGGTCGAATTATAGTGTTCCCACCTTTCAATTAAAAAAAATATAATTAACGCCTTAATTAAGCCGATAGATTTCCTTGTTATCCATTCCTCCGCTTGACTTTTTAACATTTGGTCGATGGGTCATTGTGTCAAAAAAAATCAATTAGTCCGACGTTTGATCGACGCTGCTGATGGCCAGAGGGTTGGTTCATATCTCACGCTGAGAATTACGATCGTTATTCAGCACGGGAGTACGGCCTGCGTTCTTGGCGCCATGCCGCACGGAGACAGACTATCATAAGAATGTTAAGATTGGGCTTTTCTTATAATCACTTTAAAGATTTTCATTATTATAATGAAAATTTTAAATACTCCACTAAGAACAAGAGTCCTTTTTGAAGTCGGTTACGTTGCTACTCTTGAGGTGTACAGTCGTTTAAATCACACGTTTTCAACCGTTTAAAACTAAAATCCAATAATCAAAATCTGAACTACAAAGAGCCCTTTCCATCCAGTTGAGCAACAAAGCGACTACACAAGTTCCAATAACGCGGAGATGATCCATGCCATACAGCTGACTTCCACCCTTCAAAGGGACTTGATAACTTTATTCGTGTTAAGTGACGCCGTAAGGGCTTTGATATTAACTTATCAGAATACCCTTAAGCCCTTTATCGTTAGCTTGCATCTGACGCTTATACTTATATCTTTATTTTTCTTATATGAGAAGAGAAGCATACGAGCATACAAACCACCTGATGTTAACATCCACGTACAAACAAAAACACGACCGAAATCCTATCTGAGCTCGAGCGTAGATACGTTGCTACTCTTGAGGACTAAAATGATCGCCACGTTTCAAAGTGTAGCCGGCAACCGCACCTCTCCAACCGGAACAAGTAATGCTTTACGGCGGATAATGAGAGCGGCGGTGGGACCCCCCCCGGCGAACTATAGTTCTCCCCCCTTTTATTTATTTAAAAAAAATACTAAATTAAATATTAATTTTTAACTCAATTCAGTTACGCAAATTCTAAAATGTAAGACTTCATGGGAATCGAATTAAGGTTTTTTTCATCAGTCAGCCCGTCAACTGCAATAAAATTATGTTCATCTATTTTGAAGACTGGAAAATGGACATGAATTAAACGGAGACCAAGAAAACCTGTTGGATTTATTTATATAGCCCTTATAAATAGTACCACAAGCTTTGTCCCAATTACCATCTTTTGCTGCCATATATTGTTAGGGCGAAACACGTGTTGGTCGTAGTATGTAAATGAGTATATCTTTTTATGCTCTTATTTTTTTTTCTATTTTATAATGCATGCATTGAAATATATACATGCCATTATTCATGCTAGTGGATCATTGCAAAATATTTTTACAAATAACTTCGCTCGTAGTCGTTAATATATGTTTTTCTTACGGAAACAATGTTACGGAAACTTTCCTCTTAAATTACATTTTTGACCGTCGGTCTATCCATGCTCATAATGAAATACTTATAGTCCGGAACAAGGCCAAATTATTCAATAAGCGAAGTTTTCCATTTTTTCAAGTTATCGAAAATAATACAAATATTATATCGTCCAAAGTTTTAATGATTCCAACTCTTTTTGGTACGTACGTTGAACGGAGGAACGAAACAGAGAATGTCCTGCTCCTGATCTGCTAATCTTACCTAACGATACTGTCAGCTCCCGTGAAGGAGAAGACGAGTAGAGATTATTCAGGCCTCAGCGGCATGATTCCGTGCGTTGAACATCCGTCAATGCACAATTTAAGCCTGGAGCATGGTAGTTCACGCTGCCCCAATACGCTTGGCTGATCATGCGGTATATTTTTGCATACAAGATTGAGGGCTGGAGCATGGTCGATCATGTTGCCTCAATGCAGTTGGATGATACGGTTAGGTCAGTCTATGTAAAGGATAAATTTTAAATCGCACACAGGGTCATGGTTTGACAAGTAGCATGTACCGATAACAATCGGGATGGACTACCTACTTAATGTGTCTTCTAAAGTTAGTTAATCTCAAGTGAGTTGCATGCTTGTGTACTACACTTCTCAGATTGCATTGTCGAAATTTTAAACAATCTGTAGCAATTAATATTTTTTCAACAAACACGCCAAAGGTTTCAATACTCTCTTGAAGTGATCTCTAGTGGTCACCCATACAAATTTCGACCGCAGTCAAAGTAGCTTAACATTGTAGATTGATTACGATATTTACGACTTACACAGTCTGCGGCATTACACAAATTTTAAATATTCACATGAATAAAAACAATTTTCGTCTAAACAGATAAGGATCCACAGTCGAGTTGTATAAAATTTTGAACAGTCCCAAAGGATATCAGAAAGATTTATTATTATCTCCCCGAGACTGCGGCCGCGTAGTTCATTTGTACGTTTTCGGTTATCCCCAGAGCAAACCGCGTGAAAGATGAAGAACCCACAAATTATTAAATACCTCTTTTCAGTCGAGTCTGACGAAGCCCAATGGGAGAGTCATTTACCTATTTAACCTCAAAGGTATAGGTATAGATATTAAAGGTGGGAGAACTATAGTTCTTCCGGGAAGGTAACACCGCCCTCATAATCCACCGTAAAGCCCTGCTTGATTTTCGGTTGGTGAGGTGCGATTGCCGGCTACACTTTCAAGCGATGATACCATTTTAGTTCTCAATAGTAGCAACTTACATATCTACGTTCGAGCTCAGATTGGATTTCGGTCGTGTTAGTGGTTGTACGTGAATGCCTATTGGCTACGACTACTTAACATTAGGCGGTTTGCATGCTCGTTTGCTACTCTTTTCACATAAAAAATCTAAATCTAGCTATATATAAAGTAAAACTGTAACTAATTGCTGTCTGTACATGAAAAATATATTTAAAAATTCATAATGGCAAGCCTTCATATATGCAAGAGAACCCAAAATAATGTATTTTTCATTTTGTTTTTTTTGTCTATATGTTTGTACACACTAATCTCGGAAACAGCTTATCCGATTTGAATGCAGTGTTCAGGATTATATTGTGATGGGATTAGTGTTTTTTTTTCATTTAAATCAGTTTACAAATAAAGAAGTTTTGTAACACGTGAACGAAGTCGCGGGCAATATATCGTCCATTTTAATTCTTAAATATCTCAATTTTACATGAGACGATTTTTAAACTTTTGATCGACTCTAAATCTAGCACAGATGACCTAATAGGGTTCGAGCATGTGTCCACTAATATTGCA
Source organism: Phocides pigmalion okeechobee (assembly GCA_018251015.1). Taxonomy (NCBI): domain Eukaryota; kingdom Metazoa; phylum Arthropoda; class Insecta; order Lepidoptera; family Hesperiidae; genus Phocides; species Phocides pigmalion. Next base: position 13,147 of record DWON01006786.1, read on the forward strand.
ACAATTCATGTAGAGATACTGAAAGGTTTCCAGTACACTACACGAAATAATCACGTTTAAAAAAATGAAAAACTTTTTGTCTCGAAATGTCAGACTGTCGTCGCAATTGTTCGGTATGTATACATTTTTGAAGTAGCAGAACCTCACCAAATCGGTTTGAACGGGGAGGTACCAAAGCTAACAATCATCCCTTTCTAGCCTGAGGCTTATTTTTGTTTCAAAAGACAGGAGCAGGTAATTTCTAGGCTTATTTACTATATGCTGGTATTAACGTACTCAACTCTATGAAGATATGAAGATAATTGTCAGTAACAAAAATTAATTAATTTAAAGGGGTTAGAGCTCGCCCGGGGCGGTACCACCGCCACCCTCATAACCCGCCGTAAAGCAACATGTTCTTCATGTATTGTG
>DWON01006787.1:0-13556 GCA_018251015.1 Phocides pigmalion okeechobee
CGTAGCGCCATCTATCCCCGATAACGCTTGCGCCTCGTTTATCAACGCAACTCCCGTACTATTGACGTCTCCGACATGTATATTATCTAGAAAATGTACTGTAAAATATAATTAATAATATATGGACTTTTAAATAAATTATTGCATTTTTTTTCAGTGTTTCCTTAATTATTTCCCATTATAATAATAATCATAACAGTCTAAAGGTGGGAGAACTATATCATTTGAAAATTCATCAATTGTATACTAACATTCGTCCACAAGAAATTTGTTTGACATAAAATATTGCTAGAGCAATAAACGAAGTCAGGAAGCAGTATCTTATTTTCATTCGACAGATCCTCGTCTTACACTCGGCGAAGGATATGTACATAATTGCGACAGCGTTGAAACGCCACGGAACTGAAACAAAGGCGCTCCTCACGACACGGGTACGACACGGGCACATCACGGGTATGACACGATACATTGTCGTCCTTATACAAAATTACTGCCTACTGTTCCATGTAGTTGTATGTAGTATCTTATAGTAGCGATTTCATAGAAGAAAAAGAAGGTAATAAACGAACGAACACATCACCTCATTTAAATCCTATTTACTTTTTATGTTTATATTTTGCAGCTGGTAGAACAGTTCAACCTGACAGGTACCACAGCCCTGCCGTTAAGGATATCTTGTATTGTGGTTGGAGAGAAGCGGTTGCCGGGTACAAGTGAAGTGACCATCTCAGTCTTTAAGATTAGTAATACTTCTATGCAATGCAATAGTTTGCATGTAAATGTCCATGCACTATAGACACGATTTATCATCACATGTCTTGCATGCTCTTTGCTACTCTTTATGTCCAATATCTGAGGTAGATTAAATCAGTAGTTTTCACGTTAAAGAAAAACAAATGTTAGGAATTTATCTAACAGTTATAATTCTTACTTCTGTCTTCAAGTGTTTCTTAAGTTTTAATTAAATAATTTTAGTCTGTTAATCGAACATCAAAAGTAAATCTGTTAAAAACAATACCTTAAAATCGCTTGTCGTAGCATCGCTGTCGTATCGTTCTCATCCCGTGAGATATAAACAATCCTACGTCATAGCGAGCTATTTCCAATTTGGCCCCGCTTACACCTGCGGATCTGCCTGCAATATTAATCCACGCTGCATCGAATGCTCTTCAAAATATAACCAAAGCGAATTTGAACGGGAATTGCAGAGAATTGTGTAGAGTATATGATAGAGGTTTACGAAAACCCCTTTTAATCAATATAAGTTTTTTTTTATTGTGAAAGAGGAAGAAACTGGCATGCAGGCCACCTGATTTTAAGTGGAGACTGCTGCCCATGGGCAACCACGTCCAACCTCAAATAGAACAGAAGTTCTATTTAAGGACGGACGTGGATGCGTTTCTACTCTTGAGGACTAAGAATGCGTTTCTACTCTTGAGGACTGAGATGGTCGCCTCCAATATTGTGTACCCAGCAAGCACACCTCCCCAACCGAAACACAATACATGAAGAACATGTTGCTTTACGGCGGCTTATGAGGGTGGCGGTGGTGCCGCCCCGGGCGAGCGCTAACGGCTCTACCACCTTGTATTGGTAGATGATATACACAGATGCTAAAAAATACAATATTCAGTCAATTGTCGGTGTATCTTCAGTCTAGACAAATATGCTCCAGTTGAGTGCGCCTGCCGCAACGCTGACCCAATCTAACATAAATGAGCGCCGCTGCCAGTGTTAACAGATTATACAGTTGACAAGTGACTTACTGATTGATAGATGATTAGTGATTAGTGATGATTAGATTAGATGATTCCTTTACTTTACAAATTTCAAAAAATAAAGAAGACTGACGATATAATTTAAATAGATATTAGTTTTACGTTTATTTTTGAAATAAAGCACAAATATTTGGCAGGAAGATCTTTATTAATTCTAAATATACAATCGAATTCAAAAAGTAAAAAATAGTATATTTACGTAGGTTTGTCGCAGGTATATCGTGATTTGGGAAAACCTGCGCATTCCATAGAAAACCTTGACCAACCAGGGAAAATCAACAGTATAGTAGCAGCAGGTAGGTATGATAGTCATGAGATATTAAGAAAGGAAATAAATGCATCATTTTGAAAATAGATAAAAATACATTTACGGAAATTGTTACTTAATGTCTTAAAATAGATCGAAGTTTATCTTCGTGATATTTATTTTGTATTCCAATTGAGGGAAACTGGAATATAAACAATAATAATAGAAGAATAATATAGTGTATATCATAGGCCCCTCCAATCAATTAGCTTTTGCAGTGTCTTTTATGAATTGTCTCCAACCAATCCAAGCAATTGTAAGATTACTGGGAAATAGACCGAAGTATAATATTTCAAAGACACATAATACTAAACATATCAAAATCATGTTTCTTTCTTGTTTTCGTGGATCAACTTTTAATCACTAATACGAAATTGTACGGAATAATATAGTGTAGTTACTTTGGATCCAAATATTTTTTTAATTGAGCTGGAAATGGGAAAATTCCATACATTAGTAACCATATTATGTCATTATTAATAATCCTGTCCAATTTAAAATTGCCAATTCTATGCTGTAATATTTTCTTGTTTAGTTATATCTCCCATTATCTTGATATTTGAGGCAACATCAAATTCACATCCTGTACTGGCAACAATGTCTTCTACCTTCACTCCATCAGCTAATTCTGTTAATGTGAGTCCTTTTTCCTTGTCTACTTCAAATACACACTGGAATAATAAAGATGCAATAATCATTAGGCTTATTATTGAAACAAATTAATCCAATTCCAACCAAACATTGGTCTATATAAATAGTTTACCACTTATTGTTAGAGACTAAAGGCGGTAGAGCCGTTAGAGCTCGCCCAGGGCGGCATCACCGCCCCCCTCGTACCCCGCCGTAAAGTAACATGTTCTTCATGTATTGTTTCGGTTGGAGAGGTGTGGTTGCCGGATACACATTATTGGAGGCGACCATATTAGTCCTCAAGAGTAGAAACGCATCTGCATCCATCCTTAAATAGAACTACTGTTCTATTTGAGATTGGATGTGGTTGTCCATGGGCTGCAGTGATCACTTAACATTAGGTGGCCTGCATGCCCGTTTCTTACCCTATCACAAAAAAAAAGGTAGATTTGAAATAAAATAACTAGATGAAACTCTGCTTGTGGTAGTGGTATATGTAACTGATGTTTTATAGGGCTTTTATGAAATTAATTAAGTTCAGGATCAAATATTTTATAAACCATTTGTTACAAGTACCTTATCTGTTATGATCATATCCACACAATTTTTTCCTGTTATTGGTAATGTGCATTCGGGAAGTATTTTGTGGGCTCCATTTTTGGCAGAGTGTTCCATGGTGACTACGACTTTTGTTCTTGGAGCAGAAACCAAGTCCATCGCTCCTCCCATTCCTTTCACTAACTTACCCTAGAATAGAAAAATAGTTAAAAATTAATTTAAACTAGGTTGTCTGGCACTAACCGTTATGACTTTCATTTAACTTACAGGAATCATCCAATTTGCTAAATCTCCATATCTGGACACCTGCATGGCTCCCAATATAGTAAGATCTATATGCCCTCCACGAATCATCGCAAAACTGTCATCAGATGAGAAGAATGATCCACCTACATAATAAAAAAGATTCAAAATTTGTTAATTAATAACTAATAATAAATATTGTGGTTCATTGAATATCCACCTGGAAGTACAGTAACTGTCTCCTTTCCAGCATTAACTAAATCTGGATCAATTTCTTCTTCAGTAGGGAAAGGTCCAAGGCCCAAAATACCATTTTCTGACTGTAAGGAAACCTTAATATTTTTTGGTATGTAATTACTAGCCAGCATAGGAATACCTGGAATAAAATAATGACATTACTTTATTTTGTTATTGTGTACATTTATGAAAAACTTTAAAGTTTAAGAATAGAAATGTACCTATTCCAAGATTAGCATGCATCCCATCTTTAAACTCTAAAGCAGCTCTTCTGATTATCCTTTCTCTTATTGAATCACTTTTGTTTTCTTTTTGTGCCACTTCTGCCTTAGTAACTGTTCGTCTCTCAATACGCTTTTCAAATTTTGCACCTAAGATGACTCTATGCACAAAAATGGATGGAATATGCACAGAATCAGGTTCTATTTCATCAACAATTTCTTCTACTTCAGCTATTGTGATTTTGGCAGCTTTACACATAGGTGGATTAAAGTTACGGGCAGTTTTTCTAAATACCAAATTTCCATACTTGTCAGCCTTCCAAGCTTTTATTAAAGCAAAATCACCAGTAATAGCTTCTTCCATGACATAATGCTGCCCATTGAACTCCTTTTCACTCCGCGGAGAGCTGGGTATAGCGATCTAGTTGATAAAAAAAAAAAATTTACTAAACATATGATAATTTTATATGAATACCAATACCCCACACATAAGTACTTAAAAAAAACAAAATTGCACGTAGAGCTTGATAGAATTAGATACCAACTAAACTTACAAGTAAAGTAGCCATCTTGTCCTCAGGAATTGTAGCAACCAACATAAAACTAGATATGTCAGTCTTGTTTGAGATTATATGTGAATGTTCAAGAACTGCAGCAAATAATTTATGTTTTGTGTGACTTTCTGGACATTTTCTCTACTACTCATAAAAACAAAACAACAAACCTTTCCATCCTTTGTATATTTAATTGGAGCACCGCCTTCATGAATTAGGGTGCCATAGCCAGTAGGTGTATAAAAAGCGGGTATTCCTGCACCACCAGCACGTATTCTCTCCGAAAGAGTACCTTGAGGAGTCAGCTCTAGCTAAAAATAAATTATTTTATATTTATTTATAAATCCATATCACTGCTTTTCAATGCGAATAAAAGTTATATTTCTCTACAAGATTGTCTGGGTGACGTGAAGAAATGACTTTATCTGATTGATGGAAAACTTATAGATACATTAACATAACATCAATTGCTTTAAGTACTCATAAGGTAATGCTCTGTTTGTCTCTAAAACACACATACATTTTTCTCTCAGACACTGTCGTTTTGAGTTATGAAATAAGTCTAATTCACTACTTTTAAATCAAGTAAGTCCTTATACAACCAATTGCTACAATAATGCAAGAACATTCACCTCTAATTCTCCACTTAAATATTGTCTCTCAAATTCTGGATTTTCTCCAACATAAGATGACACCATCCTCTTCACCTGTTTACTTTTGAGCAGGATTCCCAATCCAAAATTCTCCACTCCTGTAGAAATTTAATTTAAAATTTCATTGGTATAGGCAAACAGTAAGCAATAAAGGCCTATATATTTTATTTTGATGTATGACTGAGAAGGTTCATCAGCAGAAATTTATTCAAATTCTGTGTACCAAAAATGCTAGTATCTGTGCTTCACCATATTTATTGAACTATAGTACCTATGAAAAATTTTAGCTCTAATGCTAGTGATCTTGTGTCAAATCCTGAAATTGCATCTGAATAATGTATGTAGTAAAAATTAAATATAAGGAAAATTATCTCCTGAGAGGTATGTAAATATTACTGGCAAACCTTTGTCAGCATAGTGACTATGGGCTAAGTTTTGTTCATTCTTCTCTTAGAACCAGCAGTAGGACAACAAAAGATTGACTATCATGATATTTATAAAATAAATTGAGTTTAATGTAACCTGCGTTGTTGGAGACGACAGTAAGTCCGGATACTTTTTTATCATTAAGTGCTTGAATGAGATTCTCGGGGATTCCGCACAACCCAAAGCCTCCAACAAGAATTTTAGATCCATCACCAATGTCTTTAATAGCTTCATTTATATTATCAAAAAATTTATTATTTTTCTTCACTGTGCTGTATGATGCAATTGATAATGTCTGTAAACAGTATTTATAGTGGATTTAAATTATTGTATACATAGATATCATCCAAGTGTTTTCATAAAAATAGCTAATAGGGCTAATAGACTTAATAAAACCGACTACAATGGTACTACTGTCGTGTCGACCTACTATATACTTTATTTTCTATGTTGTCGACTCGTTTTTACGTAATAATAAAAATCATATTAAAAATTTAAATATGAGTGTGATATATTGCTTCATATTCATATAAAACTGTTAATTAAACTATCGCTGTCAAATTGACACTGAGCTGTCAAATGGAATATGAGATAAAAATAACAATACAATAGGTAATGGGCAAATGAAATATATTAACAAAAAAGCAATTAGCACAGACTTAAAATAATAAAACTACTAATATTTATATATATAAGTCTTGAAATTTATTCGTGGCAATATGAATGATTTCAAGACTAAATCTAGGATAAAACGCAATATTTTGGTTTGACGATTATCTTTACTCATAGGAGTTTGAGTAGTAACTACCTAATAATGATAAGCTATTGCTTGGTTATTTTTAATATTTATCTTACTTGCTAGTTGCTACCCACGCTCCACTTGCGTATGAAAATATGAGATTTTTATTAAATATGACGATATTTTATCATATAACATTTATCATAGGTAACAATGTACCTAGGGATTATATAAAATTATTAATATAAAAATTATATAAATAATTACTTACAAAAATTATTTCATCATGCTAAATTTTCAATTTTACTGTGCTACATAAGTAAAACAATAATCATACTTGTAGAGGGAGACCAGTATGCAAATTAAGTAGGTGTATTATTGAATATCTAAATTCAAATATTTTAATAGGTACATATTAAATGATACATTATACATAATCTGTTGTAAACTCTGCGTAAAATAATTAAAAATTTAATATCTTACCTTTGGTATATTAAAAGCTTTTAACTTGAACGGTAATTCCAATTGAAACATAAAAGATCTTGTTATTCCAGCCATGGTTTATTTTCGCTAAGCGACTCTATACTACGCTACACAACACTACACTACACTAGTCGTCTGTGACACTATACCATAGAAAATATAGTATATAGTAGTCACTAAACGTTGAGTTGAGGTAAGCTGGACTATGAAATCAAATAAAATTGTTACAATTTGCGAAAAATAAGTGTAATACTTAAATTAGAGGCTTCTTATACTTGAGATCTAACGAATGAACACTGAACAGATTGTTGATCTGCTTGTCCTGTCACTTCGCTACGATAAAATGATAAGGACCGAAAATATGTTTTACGTATTCACTATCACGAATAATCACGAATTCAACGTTATTAATACAAAACAAGGTCAACAGTAGGTACGGCAACTTGCTTCATTATACAATTTGTTTTATTTATACTAAATATTTAACCTCTTAAACTTTAATTTCTATAGATAGACATCGTTGCTAGACTTTATTTAGCGGCAACATTGTAAAGTTAAATGTGGAACTGTATTCAGATCTGATGATAAACTAAAATATAATCAGGCAGACGCGTTTCAAAAATGTATTTTCTGTAATATTAAGCGTGCTTAAGGTTCAAGGCTAATTAGTGATTAATGCAAAACTATTTTTTTTTATTTCTAAATGGCTAAGATATAGATACAGTTACACGAACTTTCACCAATGCAAGACATATCAAAGTAAAAAGTTGTTGATTCCTCGGGTATTAGGTAACTTTTCAAAGTATGATAATATATAAAGAGGTAGCCTTTGTCAAGTACTTGCTGTAAGGGCGATGCGACATTTTTTCTGGTTCTTTTAGAGTAAAAAGGACAAATGTCGTTTCTGACAATGTACAGTGAAAGATTAAGTAATTTTAATGAATAAAAAAATGCCTAAATCAAAAATCCATTTATAGCATTATAATAGGTCAAGTATTGATTTTTATTTTGCTCAACATCACGACACCGTTGTCAATGCAATACAATATATTAAACATACATATATACAATATTAAAACATCTTGCAGTTTCTGTTCGAAACTTAAGTTGCTGCAATGTATTTCTTCAGTTAATTTAGGAATCCTAAACAATACGTCTTTTTGTAGTACAGATCCTCCGACAAAGTAGTTTCTAAATTCAAGCATGTGCTGTTCTTGTGGTCGAACGTATTTATGGCTACGGTTCATAGAATGTACAATGCCAATAATCACTTAGAGGCTTAACATGGCTGTAATAAAAGTGTTGATTCAAAACTAAAGATAATTGGGTATTTCTAATACAAATAAAAAAATCAATAAAATATATCTAGTTGTCCTGAAACCTCATTAGTTCGCTGGGAGAAAAATTATGGATAGGCTATAATTTCTTAAGAAATTCATCAACTCATTCATTCAACGAATCTTTCCCAACAAACTAAGAAAAGGCCATTGGGCGTCGAGAATGTTAACCGAGGTTCAAAAGGTTCTAATCTGCTTTACGGCATGCCATATCATGGGCTAATTTTGCTAATGTACAAGACTGACCAGGAAAAGATTATTTTATTATAGCATGACTTGGAAAAGACAAAAGTTTCAAGCTCTATTTATTGGGATGCCGAAGGGGTTATTAAGGTGGAATAATTTAAAAAGGAAGGCATAATAACAAACTTCTACGTACGCAGACAAAATAAAGCAAGCAAGCTGTTTAATGAGGAAAACGCACCCGCTCACAAAGCTCAATTTTCCATGGCTGTTATTCAAGGAGCAGGCTGTGAATTGCATGAACATCTGCCCTATTCTCCCTATATTGCTCCTACTGACTTGTATTTTCACGAGATTATAATAACGAAGTTATGGTCGCTATTAATTGAAATCTAAGCTTTCAAACAAAGATTTAGCAAATGTATCGACCTGTTGAGACACTATTTTGAAAAATAAAAACATTTCTTTACCTTAACAAGTGTCTGACATAGCTTTTAACATTACTTTTGAATCGCCCCTTGTATATGGACAGACAGAAAAGATTTACACGACGAAAATATACAAAGGGATGTGTCTTTGCCTTATTACGGTTTCAAAACAGTGAATTACAGTTAAAAAAATAAAGTCATCTGGTTTTAAACCAATCACACATAAAGTTGTAAAGGTTCTAATTTTGGTCTTGTATTCATTTATTAGGTGTAGGATATTTAACCCTGTGGAACGGGGCCAGAATAGCGCTATGGTATTTTCTGTTTCTAAGAAGTGTTTCTTTATGTTGGAAAAGTAGCAAAATAGAGTGCGGGCTACCTGATGTATAATCATCTCTAAACAAGACTGAAACACTGTTTGGCGTCGTGCGTAGATGCGTTGGTACTAATCCGCAACCGCATCTCTCCAACTGAAACAAGAATGGCTTTACGACAGTTCATAAAACCTTAAAATAACCTCTAAAAGTAGTCTTCCGGGCTTGGGAAGTGGTGAGAGTCGAAGCTCAATCCTTTTAGATGCACCAATCCCGATCTTTTAACGGTTAAAGCCAAAACATTTACAGAGCTGTAAAATTGTCGTAGGTATCTCATTATGTACATTTAACTAACTATACATAAATCTAAATAGATAAGTCACTTAAATCAATAAATACTTCATTGTTGTTCACTAGATGCAGAAACGCTTACATAATTGTTGTGATAATGTAAAATCATTTTATTGACCATTTTCTATTGTAATGATTGAATAACAACGACACTTACGTATTTCAAAATATGATTTATTAATACTAGCGACTGTACATCGAAAGGCACTCTTTTATTATACCTACCTAATAATCTATCCACAAATATCAGACTGTTTTAACATTTTTATGTTAAAATTACATGTATTTCTAGAGAAATATGTGAACAGACTTTAAATACAATTTACTGATATTAACAATAATTAAATAATAATTTATTCTTATTGACTTATGTTTCTTATTGTACATTATTATTGTACTAGTTACTAATGGAATAGTTAAGTACACATTCGAAGCGAATATAGCAATGAACGTAATGACTCCTTATCATGCAAGAATTTTTACTGACTTCAAAATTTTGAGGAGGAGGTAAAAATTTAACAAGTACTACAAGAAGCATAGCAACCCAAAATTTAAAAGTTATCATATATAGGTAGGTGAGCTATAAATTTTATAACGAATAGCCACCTTCACTTCAATTGCTTGTATAACTAAATTAAACTATGTATATATATGTAATATTAAATTTTGGTATACAGAAAGTGTGCTGATACGAGACATGAAACTACTGCATAATGCTTAAAATCTTGTTGTTCCTACCTAAGATGATTTTTCGTTAACAATTTTTACTCAAGCATATAGTAAACTAAAGTTCTTGTCCAACATTTTAACGACGTCTTATAGTAATACAATTTGAGTATTGTGTTACGTGTAAGCTATTGTTGAAATACACGAAACAAAATCATAATCTTTAAAGAAAAATTTACACTTTCACGAAACTAGGAGCCTAATTTGATTTATCCGACCGATTTGGTTAATTTACAGCAACATTACGTAGGTTTGTTATTAAATCGGGATACAAAATATATTTCTATAGTTATTTAACGGTTCAATAATGCATGACTACGTGCATATTTTGATATTATTTAAAAATACATACAGAACAGAATTCAAAAGACTATATATTATTATTACATTACGCTTTTATCATATCTACTCTTATCTATATATCCGTAAATATAGATACGTTATCTATTTAATATCATTTTTCTTCATTTTTACAATATAAAAGTCCTTAATAATTTATTATATACTTAGCAACTCCTATGGAGTCTTGTATGTTTGATCAAAATTGAAAAACTTTATATATAGAATTTCTTAACTATACTACACTTCTTTGAATTGTTCTGTGTTTATTCCAGAGCATTTTATTCCACTTTTATAATTTTGACACAGTTCATTAACTTCGGAGCGAACTTATTTGTAGATACACAACTTAACAATCAAACTTATTCTACCAAGTAGGTAATTAGGTCCATGTTTGTTTCTGATAATAAATACATAAATAACGTTTTTACTTACAATGTTAATATTATACTGGTAAAATAAATACATTCAAAATCATTCGTTATTGACATACAAGTAAAAGATACGATTTGGAAAGCTCATATTTCAAAATATACAAATATATTAACTGACTACTTCGAACAGTTCTTATTGTTTAATCAATAGAAATTATTCGTCATTTATAGTCACAGTAAATATGCTGTGTGAATATCCTCACACCAAAAGGCCAAATCACATATTGTAGAAATTTGGTAGTTATTCGAATAAGCAAAACTACGAGACATTACATTTTGAAAAGTACGTCAAATATAAGTTAGACTCACTGATATATCTAAAGCCTTTGAAGCTGGTAATGAAGGTGCGCAACCTCGAAATATTGAATCTCGTTATTTCACTCGCCCTATCGTCTGTATATATTAATGAAGAACAATATAACGTCTAAGAGTAATTTAACTAAGTCTTCCAGATCTGGCATCGGTGATCACGCCCCATAGTTCGATTATGAACTCATCGGTGAAGCCGAAATCCTGTAAGTCGCTGTTGTCGATAGCTTCAGCGAGTTGCATCGAGTTTGCTTTTCCCTCAGCAAGATCCCACATCTGCGTGGCCAATTCAGTATCATTGATGCCCATAAACGACTCCAGTAAACTATTTATTTTCTCTATACCGGCTTTCGATCTTTCGTCATGCTGAAAAGGGAGACATTATTTTTTTAGTACATTATAGTTATTACGGGAAAATACCGTGAAGAAACTTACATGCCAGAGTTATCCAAAAAGTTCTTAAAAGTATTTAAAATCTACAATTCCACTCTTGACCAACGTGGCCGATCATGCTGTGCTCTTCGTGAAGAATGAAGACCCGCTCAATTACCAGATTAAGGAAGTACTACAGGAAACATTACTTGCTTTTGCTATGTTATAAATGATAATTATTATTTTGAATTCCATCCCCAGCGCCATGTACTTATTGGATATTTATTACTTTCATCAATTATTTTACGAGAAATTGTTAATTTTTATAAGAATCACAATTTGAAATAATTTATTAAATTGGAACGTAATCATATTTATTAACTTTAATTGGATCAAATTATTATATTATATGGCATATTTAAACTGGTTTCAAATATAAAATAATTACTTCGTTTTCTATAGTAGCTTGACCATTAGCCTTAAATCGGAGGGTTTCTTTGCCTGAACCGTAATTTTGTTTTCTTCCAGATCTGGCGCCGCTTGACTTCGGCCCGATGCTACCAAATCCACTTTTAAGGGGTTCAACAAGTCTAATAATGAAAGTTGTTCCTTTAGGAATTTCTTTCAATATCTTTGCCACCTCGTAATGCCTTTTTCCAATCATGTTTTCTCCGTCGAGTTTCTCGATGTGATCACCGACCTGAAAATGAAGGGCAACGAATTAAGCCACAATCATTTATTTCCTGTTCAAATCTTGACAAAGTGAGTGACCGGACTGGACTAATTGAGTTAATGTGACACTTGGACTGCTCTATTATACTGATCTTTACCTCTATGTGTGGTATCCTTGATACTATGGAGCCCTCCTTTATTCTTTTAATAAAAGCATATCCTGCCCCGTTATCTGTTATTGTTAAACCTAACGCATCTTCCGTTTTGACTATTTCTATTTCTTTGGGTCGACCTTTTCTATGTGCAAATATGAAATCTTCTAATCCTATTTGTCCACCTAGAAGTTTTTTCATGTCCACTTTGTGAGTATTCAGGGTGCAGAACAAGATCTGAAACCACAAAAATGCGGGATTATGAACTGAACACAAACAGATCGATTTTCACGACAAAGTCCTCAGCACCCTTCGCGTGACTCATTAGCATTAAATACACCCTACGGTTCTGTAGTCTGCAGATTTATATTCAAGGCGTGGTCAACGATACTTATTTAAGTTATTTATTGCTTCGTTTACTTTACTTTTAATATTCATCAAAATATCACACAAAATAATGGAATGGAAATAGATCGAAATGGAAAGATATAATTTTCCAAAAATAAATATGTATGTGTACAAACATTTAACCTAAGTATAGGTACCGATAGTACCTAGTAGTAGATGACATAGAAATAGATAAACATGAAGCATATAATATAATAAGCATATAATTAAGTCTATCATATTTTTCAATAATTGAAATGAAGATATTAAAAATATTTTTCCTCATTATTATATGAGCATTCCCTAACAAATATTTCCACTGGTCTACATTTTCTGACGCAAGAATACAAAATATTTTAAAAACTTCAACCTATGGTTTAAAACTTTTCTTAAAATTACTAAACTACTCTAAAGAAGAGAACTGAAAGGTGGTATATATATGTATATTGATCCGTCTAGTTTTAAACAATTAAGGTTACCAAAAATGTTTTAACAATGAAACATGTAGTTTGCAGGTTTCAAGTCGATTTAGTTTTAAATTTTAAAGTTTTAAGTTAAGATTTAGTTTTTAAAGGTGGTGAGCTCTTAGAGCTCGCCCGGGACGGCGCCACCGCCGCCCTCATAACCCGCCGTAAAGCAACATGTACTTCATGTGTTGTGTTTCGGTTGGGGAGGTGTGATTGCCGGATACACATTATTGGAGGCGACCATCTTAGTCCTCAA
>DWON01006788.1:0-13555 GCA_018251015.1 Phocides pigmalion okeechobee
CGGGCGCGTTGGGACCGCCCCTGCTCTCCGCGTCTTGTTTTTGTGGTCGCGTCTGCAGCCCCGAGTCGCCGCCACTTTCTTCCCCCTCTCCCCCGCCGATGACAAATGGTCCCCGGACACCCCGCTCGTCCCTTCGGCCCGTTAATGCCCAGATAATTTTATGCCGCAACCGATGCACAGACAAAGCTGGGAGAGGATGACCGCGAGATTACACGATCGATCGTGGACGCGCGTCAATGAATGCGAGCTACACATTATACTTCGCTTCACGGATCACCGACGGCTGAAACAGGTTTATCGCATCATTAAGCGGAAATTGATGATTTCAGTAATTAATGTACTTATTTGGTATGTTCCTATCGATACCATCTTTAATTATGCGATTTGCACGTAGCCACTGAATGCGTTAGATAATTATGTTACGGTAAGCGACTCTATTATCGCTCGGAGCGGCACCAGCGGCTAACCGGTGTCCGAGGCGTTTAAAAAACACAAATGAAACAAGACGTGGGTAAAGAATGTCAGCGTCACCCAGAGGCCGACCTCAGTAGCCGCCGGTCACACGCCATTGACTCCGTTGTATAGTCAAACTCCGAAACCGTCATAGTATTATCTCTCCCATTACCAGTTCGTGGTAAATCTGGGTTTGAATGATCGGGGTGCTTCGTAGTTTCACACTATCAACTTGTGCAATGTTCATTTGTTAAATTTAATGGTCACAATTTGTTAAATGATAGATGATCTTTTTTTATATTTTGTGCGATATTTTTTTAACGTGTGTTGTTTTTTTCACTACTGAGAAGTGGGATTTTACTTCGAAAGCTTGTTTTTCGGTACACAGTTGGAGGGATGACGCTAATATTTAGGAATACATTGATTACATACATCTCTCTTATTATTACTTAATTATGAGAACATGTAAAACAAGGAGCTTCTAATACGTAACAATTTTACAATACAATAAGATCCTGATTTTATGTCGTGTAAATGTAATATTGCCAAACGACAAACTCTTGTTTCTGGGTAGTCATTATTAGGTGAGCGACACGACGTCTGGCCAGTGCACGTGCTGGGCCATTATCGCTGGCAGGGTACACATGTTGCGTTTTTTCACCCCGGCGACACCCAACCCATCGATTGTTCCGCGTTAGACAGCTGCTATGAAATATTAGAAGGAGCGAACCACCATCGTGGCGGATTTGCGGACCAATTTGTGATTTAATAATCCATGTAACACCCACTCGCAACATTCATTGTATTATTGCTTGGTGGGTGATTTACTTCGTTATTATCATCCAGGTTTGCTAACTCGGACATGATTTATGTCAATGTCTATAATACGAGCCGGCAAACGTTGTTATCGCATTTTGGAGTGTTAAGTGAATGTTAGCAAAAGTACAACAGTGGTTTTAATTTAAAGGCCTTAAATATTTGTAACTAATTTCATATACAACAGGAGTCTTCTGAAGTCCATCTTAGATGCCATACTTTTCCTAAGGATTGACATGCTCGCTTCCTATGAAAGTTTTATTTGTTTTAGACTTAGAAAAAGGCCAAATTTCGGTTTTCATCGGATATTTAGGTTGAAAAAAATAAAAAAATAAACGCCTCCTCGGATAATATTCATTAAATTACATTAAATATGAATGTTATCTCAGTATCGTAGATATGCATCAATTCCGTACACCATTTTCTTACCATATTATCAACCTACGCCCAGATTGCGTGGTGATGGTGATTATAATTTTCGTCAGTTCGTGATAGCTAAGGCTCATTTTGTTTAGGCGTGTAATTATATAGGTTCGGTGGGTTAGAGTAAGTAATAAACGGTTTGGATTGCGAGCAAGCGATTATAATCCTTAATGTCCATGACATGTTAGTAACTCCAATCGTACGTACATACCTACTGGCACGCGATTCATCTCCTGTCTTGATTATGACGCATGACATCACCAGAATTTGTCTCGTGCGCGTGCGGCCTTACATGGTCTCATCGTGTATTATCTATCGACTAATACATTAGCGAACAGCTGACAGATATAGTGACGTGTTCGCGAGAGGGATTTGGCCGAATTTGGTATTCGAATTTATCACCATTGAAAAGACCACCGAATATGTCTATACGTTGGGCTTACAGACATAAGAGATATTGTTCTCGTATATTGCTCACATTATAAGTTACGAGACGAACTCCAAAGTAATTACAGTGATATACTGAAATGAAATGAATTATAGTTTGATAAAAGTGTAAAATTTTAAAAGCTTCCGTTCGGGAAACAAAGTATTGATCGTGAAAATATGATGAAAACAATTCTTAACTATGCTTATAATCATTTATGATGGGACTGGATTTCAATAAACAATTACCAATATAATGGAGGCATTATAATTATCATTAGCCATTAGTTTAAACTAAGTAATATAATCGGTGGAAAAATCCTCGCGTCTACAATTTGAACTTGCGACCTGACTTAGCGTTACGTCGACTCAGTTTTTACCTATAGTCTATGGTAATGTTTAAGTAATGATTATGCCAGAAAACTTGTTACGTTTTCAAATATATAATTACCGCTGTAGCTTCGTTATATTCCAGTCTGCCAATCGATTTTTATTAGTATACTTGGGATTAGACTTCCAGTTATTTTATGGGTGGAGGCGCGGTGAGGGCCCGCCGGGGGCGGTCCCCCCGCCACCCTAACACCCCGCCGTAAAGCAACATGTTCCTCATGCATTGTGTTTCGGTTGAGGAGCTCTGGTTGCCGAATACACATTATTGGAGGAGACCATCTTAGTCCTCACGAGTAGGAACGCATCCGCGTCGATCCTTAAATAGAACTTCTGTTCTATTTGAGACTGGACGTGGCTGTCCAATTCATACACTTAATCGTACAAATAAAAAAATTACAGCGTCTGCTGTAATTAGAAAATGTTTATTTAGCTGTTTTAACTAGGACATCTTCAAACTAATTTGCCTTATAACAGCAGGGTAATGCTGCTAGGAGTCAAATTCACTTTTTTGCATTTGTCCATTCTTCAGAATAGTAAAGAATCTACTTTATGGAGTGATTGCCATCGGTCGACAATTTTTTTAGCAAAGAAGTAGTTAATAATCAATTACCTACTTCATTGCTATAAAAACTATTTTAATATAAACCGGTTATCCAGAGTAACATATCCTAAAAGTAGGGGTAAATTGTTTACCCTAAATATAAAGAATTTCTTCGTGAAATTTAAGATAATATGGTATGTTATTCAGGAAAGGTTGCCAATTAACGTATGTAGCCTATAACAATCATTGTAAAGTATTTTGTAAATGCTATTAAGTTCTAAATTGTATCCTAATTTTCTGAACAAACCGTTGTAGCTAAGAACTTGTACTAAAATTAGCATCAGGAAATACGGAGCTGCATTTGTCCCAGCGGTTTCACAATCGGCTTATCTAGCGGGGAGTTTGCTAAATCGTCGCCGTAAGGCCCCAGAGGCAGGGGGCGGCGGCTCATTAATCGGCTGTCCGGAGCATCTGCGGACTGCTCGCCGCAGCGCTGACCGGCCCCGGCTCACCCGCTCGACACTCGTACACTTCTTGCTGAGTTTGTCTCTGTCAAGAGTTTCTAGTATCTAGAATTTGGGTGCAGAACATTTTAGAATTTATGATCAATGTTTCTTATGACGTAAGGAAAAGGTCTATTATAAATTGTACCGCTTCAATAAATTCCTAACCGTGCTAGACAACATTTTCTTCACGGTGTATTTTCGTAATTCTTCTGCTTCTAAACGGCTTGCCTGTTCTTGTTTAATGGGGTCACTAGAATCGTTAGTTGTAGTTATAAAAATGGGTCTATCACTTTTTTATGTATATTTTGGAAATACATAAAAACAAAATTAAAACATCAAAATAAAAATATTTTTATTCAAAGTAGATTCTTTACAGAACTCTTTTTGAACGTCAATAAACTACCACCGACCTCTGGTTGGCACAAAACTCAATTTTGTGCCAACCAGGTCCTATCTTATTTTTGGTGTTAACGGACTTAGATGTATTAAATTCAATGAAGACAGTTATGTTAGTCTGGAGAATAAAATTAATGAATAGCAACTCCATTATAAATAGCTTAAATCGTATTTTCCAAATCTCAAGCAGAGGTGGTAAATCTTAAGAGGTGAGTATATCGGAATGTTTATTGGTCTGTCAGTGATAAATCTTACAAGTTCGTTCTTGTAGCCGCCCAGAATGCTTGTAGCGGAATACAACTTGCATAAGCGATTTTGGAGATTCTAGATAATTTTTAGTAGGAACCTTGTTGTAAACTTCATCCTTCTCAGCAGTTTAAGTAATCGGCTTATCTATTGTGGTCCATTTTCCTAATCGTTGCTAGAAAGCAGTGTAGAGATTATTGATATTTACAATTAAATTTACATGATATAGTAGATTGTTGAGATCCTTTTTTGTTTATCGTTTTAATTTAGTGATTTGGATTGTTGGTACACATACATGTTAGCCTCATTTTACCGTATACTAAAATTTTTACACGTAAATTTACATTTTACTTACATATTAAAATATCTTTTTTTATGTAATGCATTGATAAATGCTCGGTGTTCTTTACTTGTTCGTTGTGTGGCTCCGACAAAACGATCTGGTAGGCGCCAATTTCACAGGTTTACGTTGATCGTCTTCAACTTTAAAATAATTACCATATCTCAAAAGTATCTGACTATTTTCGTTTTACCACGTTCTTAATACGTACGGGCTAAAGGTTAAAGCAGGTTTTTAGAGATTTTTTTTATTATTTACAAGCGATATGACCATCTTAGTCCTCTAAAGCAGTAAAGTATTTATGTAGGAGTCTAGGTCTTCAGTTGTGTTGGTCGTAGATTTGGATAGGCTACATTGCACACTAAAATTCCATCCTGCACTCTCGTTTAATGCTCTTCTAATACAAAATGACGGCTTTTCTGCGGTGATGTTTTTTCTGTTGAGTTTTAGAGAGCTGGTTGTTTTGTGTAATTATTTAGCTGTCTGAAGTGTTAGCCGCAGTGTTTGTCCATTCACAAGTACATTATGATTATATTTAAATAAAACATTTTAAAGTGACTATATACAAGACAAATAGACAGGCGACTAGACGGAATTGCTTTTTCAAAATGTTATTCCATTGCGGCGTTACAACCAACGATAAGATCTAAAATATGTGATTCAAATAACTAATTAACTATAATTGTGAAGTGAACAAACGACTTGAATTTGATATGTAGTCAAGACCGCCGGCAAAGGTTACTATAATATTTGGATTGGATCTCGATAATATCCAGTTTGTAATCGTTTCTCGATAGCGTCGGCCGATTACATTGCTTAAGGTAAACAGGGGTTGTGTAGCCCACGATGGGCCGGTTAGCGCAATTATCTCTCCATAATACTTAAATGTTATCTACAATCGATTTTAATATAATCGTCAAGTGAGAATAAAGTTACAAAGCAGTTGTGTATTTTGTCACGTTCGCTTAATTACTTTAACCATATTGGTCTTTTATAACGATGACTTGAAATTAAGTAACATTTTAAGACAAAATAATATTGACAAGCAGGTGAAACGTTGCCTTAAAGTATATAATTTAAGTTCATAATCTTTAAATTTGTGAACGGCCATTAGGTTTGCATGTAATTTCCATGACACGCAAATAATACGTTTACGTTTACAAGTATACATTTATAATAAGGAAGATATATCGAGGCATGGTTTTCCTGTTTAATTATAGCCATAAAATATGAAAAATTGCGACCCCAAATACTTAGGTTTCCTTGAATTCAACATAAGATTTATGATTTTTAAATGATAACTGATGATTCGCTTGCACTTCAATGATTAATATCAATATGATGACTAGAAGATTTATGTGTACAGTTGTTATTCTATTCGGTGTAAAGTGTATGATAATATTGTTCTTAGTTTTACTAAGTTGAGAACTGATATTACGCGGTTGGATTGCGTAGACAAGATATATAGAGAAAAAATCATACGTTTGGGCTTATTTTCACAAGGATCCATGGACAAGTGATATGTATTCATGTTTACATTTTTCGCCTTTTCGATTCTGTGGTGAAGGGTGGAAAAGTGAAGATATATGTATTTTTGTGTCACATGTGAACATAACAAGTCTTTATACACTCTAAACTTAGGACAATAGCCACAATACGATTCGCTACTTTGTGAACAAACAAAGATAACTACATAAAGACCCAGATCCAGAACAGAATTTTAAGTACTTTTTAGATATCTTCTTATCGGGGACCCGAAACTTTCTGTGTGTCTTCCGTCCTGTCTCCTTGTCTCTCGGAAAGCAACAAAGAGCTTAGAAATTGGGAATTATTTTCGAAAATACAGACGGACACTTCGATTTTATTTATTTATACAGATTACAGGGCTTACAAAATCGGTCCGCTCCGGGCACGTGCGGCTGCACCTACGCGTGTTCCGGCAAAAACACTTTCAATCGCGGCGCACCGCCCGAAGGTTACCAGTTCCTAGGCTCCATGACATAACTGCCGTCGGTTTCCATCCGCGTTACCCACATTGTTGTTAGCGAGGACTTTTAGGTTTGTCCGGATAATTTGGAATGTGCTGGAAGTTGAAAAACATACGGTTCTAAATGTATAGTACCGCGGAATTTATACAATTAGGTTTATTACAGATTGATTTACGCAACAGTATATTGTAAAATTGTCTTTTAACAAGAATTGATCAAGGTCGGAAGACAAGTGTCTATTGGAAGTTTACATCCGAATTTGACGTAAGCAGACAATCGATACTACTCACAAAATCCAAATAGCACAACGCCTATAACTCCAGTTATACATAATTGCATATTTACACTTGATGACTTAGTTAAAACGTTTCGAATCAGATCTGTTAATGATAATATTTACTGGATAAGGTTTTATCAGCAAGTATTTTTAGTAAGTCTCGTATTCTAATATATAAGGATAATTTTGTTAGGAATAGTTACACAATGTAATGAATACATATTGCAATAGGTATATGCATGTAAGTACTGATAAGTTTAAGAATGTCATTCGTCTAAATTTATTCTATAACCTAAACACATAAGTAAGACACAAATTAGGTTTACAAGTTAATACAGTTAAAGCACGAAAAACGTCGTTGTCTTCATTTTTATATTACTACCAAATTAACACAGACGTATTAGGGCCATACCCACCAAATTGCGTTTTTAGTGTTATTCGATTTTATTTGTAGATATAATCTAGGTTTGTTATAATTTTAAGTGAACTATTTTAAATAAAATTATGAAAATGTTCTTTTTTGACATCCATGTACAATTAAAAACACGACCGAAATCCTATCTGAGCTTAAACGTAGATACGTTCGTGAGGACTAAGATGGTCGCCTCGGTTCAAAGTGTGGCCGACAACCGCTCCACTCAAACCGAAACACAAATAATGATTTACGGTGGAGTATGAGGGCGCCGGTGGTACCTCCCCGGTCGAACTATAGTTCTCCCACCTTTCAAACTCATGGAGATTTTGGGAAAAATGCTCAACAGTGAACGTGATATTCGTAAATTAAGTTTCCCTGTCAATGTTCCCCTAACAGTTTAAATGTAAAAACAATCAAATCCAAAGGCCGCGCTCCGCCCGAAGGTTACAAGTTTCCAAGCTCAACGGCATAATTGCCGTCAGTTTTCATCCGCGTTACGCACATTGTCTGTACGTTGGATTTTGTTACGAGACCTTGTCCCTTGCGACCTGATTTTTAATGTAATGTTGTAGGTGCATATAAAAATAATTTATACATAACGTTACGACAACCTCCAAAACAAATATTTCCGAAGGAATTGAAATCGATTCAATAATCTTAGTTTAACTATTAGGTAGTGTATCGTAGCTGTGTTCTACTGATCGTAAACCAAGAAGAGTGTCAAATGACCACGCTGGCTACCTATCGTTAATTAGTCGCTGCAGCTCATTAACATACCTAAAACAGGACTGAATTCCTATCTGCGGTCGTAATTAGATGTTTTGCTCCTCCCGATGTCTAAGATTGTCGCATTGCTTCTAAGCGTAGCCGGTAACCGCAACTCTCCAATCAAAATACAAGATTTTTTTATGGCGGATTATAATGGCGGCGATGGTACCTCCCCGTTTTACCACACTGTTCTACCACCTATCTATTTTTCTGTGTGTTTTGGTTTGAACGATATAGTGAAGCAGATATATAGGACATATTCAAAATTTTGCCTTAGGTGTGGCAGAATATCTATAAGTGATTGACAAGTCATTTCAAACTTAAGTAGGTTACAGAGGTCCATGGGTGCCAGTGACTACTTAATGAGTTTCTAATTCTTGCAAAGGCGGCGCTTCCTCATCTAAATTTCAATGTAACCCTATCACCAGTTCCTCAGTTTCATGGCTAAGTTATAGAGTGTTTACATTTTACGAGCAAGGTTTCGAAAGACTTCGTTGTTTCGCAGTAATTGTACAATGGTTTACATTCTAAACGTTAACGACGGGCGGCTTGACCCTCTCAAACAATCCCACATACCAGCTATTTACGAGATAAAATCACATTTTCATAATAATTCGATTATTAACAACGTTTTTACTTCCCTTAATGTTTCTTTCCTTAACACGATACAAGAGTAAAAAAATTAATTTAAATCCCATCAAGTAGGCCATCGTTAACTCCTCTGTTTACATTCAGAATGGTAAAGACGGATTCTTCTTTTTTGCAAAACTACCTTTTACGTGTAGCAACACTGTATGCGACATTCCATTTAGATATAAGTATTCTCAGGCCCTTTTTTGTGGGGCACGTGGAGGTAAAATTTTTAGAACATCGAAAATTTGTCATAAATACTGGAAGAATTAAAAAAAAAATGAAAAATTGATGAAAAAATAAAAACAATAAAAAAATATTTAGTTATTTTTTTTCCTCAAAGTTTTACACATAAAACACAGAGGGGGTACAAAAAGGATTTACAACTTTCGAGAATTAACGTGCCCCCAAAACGGAAATGGCAAAAAATGCCTGAATTTCTTAATAAAACTCTATAATTGTCTGATAGACAACACACAGCTTAAACCAGAGTATCAAAAAGCAAGTTATTCTGCACAGCAGCTATTAACAATGTAAGCAGGTACTATAAAGATGTTTAAATATGAATCTCCCGAAAAACTTAATTAGAGCATTATTAATATTTGTGCGGTAGTTCGTTGTTATTTTTACTCAGAAGTACGGATATTGATGATTATTTATATATTCATACATGTGTGTGTGTATACTGTAAGAAATGTAAAAATAAAAGACGGACTTTATACTCTGAGGGTTATCTCTCAAGTACTTAGTCATTTATAATTATGAATAAAAGTCAGTTGTGTCAGCGTTTTTGGATATCATTAGAATCGATATAATCAAAATCGTGAATCGTGAATTTTCCATCACGCACATGGTTTGTTCTTTAGTATCTTGCGAAACCTCAATCGTTATTCCATATTTTGTTTCTTTTTAATTGTATTACATATTACAGCGTTTTTAGAAAGAAAAATTAAAAAATTAATTGGTTTTTCTATGTTGCCACTTTTTTTATAATTTTCTTATTTTTTAAACTTATTCTTATGTGCTTCATTATATTATGTAATAATCTTTGAGTGCTATATTTTTGCCCTGTTAATAACAAAAACAAATGTATTTAATGTTATAGTTAACAGGTTTTTTTGCTTTTAATGACATCCATTCGCGCCGTATACATAGAATAAAGCGACACCCGATCAATTACGAAAGTTAACGGGACATCTTTAAGTTAATTTTATTTCAGTCTGGACTGCTAACCCGCCATTATCCAGTAAGAGACTTGTTACACTATCGCCAAGTAGCAACTAAGGGGATTATCGAGTTAAACAAAGAATATTGCAAATCGTTCAATTTCTATATGATTAAAGCCAGCTTTTCCACTAAACAATATTTTATCTATAAATATAATTAGGATTAATACGCAGTCGAATCCCCTGTACATGAAATCAAATAGGCTCTTTATATAGCGTGGACAGAAATATTTTTAGCAAATTCCATACTTAAGGGGGGTAAATAGGGGTTGAAAGTTTGTATGGAAGCGCGTAAAATAAAAATCTGTATGTTTTTATTACTTTTATAGATTTGTTTATAACATATGCGGTAAATATAAAGCTGTACAACTAATTCACATGTGACGTAATTCGTATTACGTACTTTTTTGTACGACAGAATTCATAGTCTGTAGTATTTTGTACCCTACAGTTCTATGTTTTAAATGACCATATATTCGAATTTCAATAATACAAAACTCAAATGGATCTCCATCAATCTTCAAAAAATCTGATCCATAGTATCTTAAATTTCTGTTTGAATATTTATATTTGTGACATGAATTTGAACACTTGTTTCGTCATAAACATCTGTTACTTGTATAACTATTGCTATAAAAAAGGATTCTGTCTCGTCTTTAAAACTAATAAAATTTTATGTTATGAATATTATACATATATATTATTATACATTCTCCGCTCTTGTATCATTATCAAGTTACACCATTTTATCTTATCCTTAAATAGCTATTGCATAGTTTTACATTACTTTCATGTTTATTGATATTTAGGCAGAAAATCGCTAATCACTTTTCCTTTGCCTACATATGGTGAGACATTTCAGTAATGCGGTTAGCATTACCCGACTTGTCCTGCGACGTACACTTTAATGTCATCTTGTGCCTTTTCCTTTTTCATGGAAACTAATGATATCCCCAGCCGGCTTGGGGGCGCCTTCTAAAAGTTCTAATTGCTCGTCGCACTGTCGCATCTTCGCATCGTTTATGCGACCTTTAATTTGTCGTTGCACAGTAGCATCAGCCTTTATTCACTGTTCTTTTTTCTCCAAACCAGTTTACGGCCTCCTCTTAATATGTCAAAGTAACACGCTCCAAGTCATTAACTCGGTAGCTCTTCAAATAGGTTTCATTGCATTTTTTACCACCTTCACTAGGCTTTTTTGCTTCGATGCCTGTTAAAATAATTAGATTATTCATTGAACGAATAGGGGTGATTACAGGTATGCATGTAGCGTAACCCCTACATACTATTGCCTTGTCACTTACAAAAAGCTCTATTACAGTGCTTTTTCGCTAAACAAAGTGAGTTTTTATAAAATACATTTATACTTATAAAACTTAATCATTGTTGAAAAATTTTGTATGGTGTCTGTAAATGGAAGCGGCCGGGCCTGTACGTGTCATCGAGTACTTTGTCAAAAAAATGACTACGTCAACCCAGCGAACTGACGCATTTAATCTTCGAATACAATAAACTCTGTTTACGCTTAAATATAGGTACCGGCTATCGACATTTTGTGGTCTCAATAAAGTTAGATTGAAGTTAAAGTTAGTACGAATAAAAAGCCAGCGATTTAATAAATTTATTATGCTCTTTACATATTTTTTTCTTGAAATGTAATATTTGAACAATTTTGTCACTATTAATATAATATATATGAATGTGCTTATCTTCATTACAAAATGCACTTAACGGGTTTTAAATTGCAATCTTCAAAAGTATCAGTTCAAAATAAACGAGTTAATTGACATTACAATTTTTTAACGGTTTTTTTTTATTACTTCCCTGGAGCTCCCGACGTTATGAACGCTCAGTCAATATTAATGGAATACCATTCATGGGCATAACTGGTTCTATTCATTACACTCTCAAAGTAATTATATGAGAGCTTATCGTGCGACGGCATATTGATGAACGGTGGATGGAAGGAATAGCAGACGACATCGTCGCGTCGCGTCACGGCGTCGGCGCATCTCACGAGAACGGTAATCCAACAACAATGTTGAGAATAATGGCGAGTTACTGGAACAGTTCATGAAAGTCGAGAACAATGAATATGAGAGCCCGCCGCAAGACATTGTCTTGGGTCATGGCGTTTTTGTGCAATATTCCGATCGGTTGAGCTGGCGCGCTTGCGCCGATTAGCGCGCTATCTCACAATCGATAGTCTCTAACCTGATTATTGCTAGTTGTTCTTTATACGACCAATTTATTAATGTAAATCCAAATTTCAAGTATTTTTATGTCATAACCGATTATATTGTTCTGCGTTTCTTACCTTCACTGCTTTCTAGCGTTTTAATTTCATGCCCATATTACGCTGCCTTCTATTTCAAACATGGAATCTCCTAATTAAATTATTGTGTTCTCAAAGGATTCATCACTCGCTAATTAATCATAATAATGTTGACAGGTCTTCAAAAACCTGTCAACCTAAAAACCGAATTGAAACAATTATTGAAAGAGATCAATCGGCGTCCGAGCTATATTTATTGTCGCCGTTCGTAAGGGTAGGGAATGGCAGAATGGAACGAGTTTGCGCGGCAGTAAAAACTTAGTCGATGCCGAAGCGGGAATGTATCGGGCCCGGCTACGACCGCTCATGAAGGAATTCCATCCGGAATCTCTAATTAAAAGTTTATCTAGTCCCCGCTGCTTCGTGGAATCTATTCGATTGTCGCCTCAAAAATTGGAACCGCCAACTGTAAAAGGCGTTAAAATCCGTAAAATTAGCGTATCCTGGTAATATATAATTATGTAGTAATTTTTATAGTCAATTTTTATTGGCCCAAAACATTTGTAAAGCAAGTATTCAATGTACTACACTAAAGCATAGCGCACTGATAAAGCAACGTGTAATTGGCATTTATTAAATTGTCTGCTCTTGTCATATCTCACCGTGTATGACCGGAGAGCCGCAGGTGTAATTTTCATGCGATTTTCCCTCGTACGATGTGCCATCTGGTTTGGTTTTACTTTATTTATCGATACAGTTATGTTACCGGTAAAGAATCGGTAATATAATACTGGAATTTATCGTTTATTATTTATTTCAATTAAGATTTTTATCTTTACCTACTATAATGAAAGGCATATTTTTGTGGGACGATGGTCGTACATCCCAACGTAAATTAACAAGTTTGATCGCATGAGATGCAACGGGATGCGGTTTTTTGTTCGACAGCTGTGCACAAAGACAATATTGTTTCATCTAAAATAATGCTATGTATAAAATCCTTGTACCACCAACTGCTGCGTGGTACGTAGGTGTTATCTTATTTATTACTTACATTACTTGAATCGATTTGCATTAATTTATTGGTATGTTAGACCGGCTGATACTTCATTTCTTATTATTAGATATTGCATATATTAATAAGTTATTTGTTCGTTTAATCAGTAATCGATGCATTTGTTTGTCTTGGTATGATTTGACGGTTTAGTTCACAAATGAAACTGTATACAATTGTTTTATCTACGCATTTTACTATCAATTGAAGAATCGTCACATAATCTCTAATTTATTTAAAATTGAAAATGTCATCGCATTGACTAATTAATATTCAGATCGGTCGACCGTACTTGTTCAATTAAAAATACAACGATCGTACATGCCTCAGGCGTTTAATTAAATGCAGTGTAGTACAATAACGGGGGCGGGGGATCGGCGGGGTG
>DWON01006789.1:0-13554 GCA_018251015.1 Phocides pigmalion okeechobee
TCGGTTGGGGAGGTGTGGTTGCCGGATACACATTATTGGAGGCGACCATCTTAGTCCTCAAGAGTAGGAACGCATTCTCGTCCATCCTTAAATAGAACTTCTATTCTATTAGAGATTGGACGTGATTTTCCATGGGCTGCAGTGATCACTTAACATCAGGTGGCCTGCATGCCCGTTTCTTACTCTCTCGCAATAAAAAAAAAGAAAATTTACAGATTACACATATCTGTAAATTTATATTATTTAAACAGATATAATATTGCAAGTCCAGTATTATTTTATTATTTTTTTTATGCTTGAAAAGTAGCAAACACCAGTTGCGCTTATGTCGAGGTTCTGGTGGTCTATAAAAGCGTCAAAGGAAGCTACCACGTGGTTTTTAAATGAATGAAATTTCACGGATCGCGGAATTGCTCCCGTGACACCGGGTATCATTAAAAGGTTTCCTCCCAAACAAAAAAGCCCACCTGATGTTAATTGGCCACTGTAACCTAACAATAGATACATCAAAACCGCAAACAGTTCAAAATTACTATCTGGGTTATATGTTCATAGCATGCAAGCACGCTATGTACTGCATGCTTTTTTGTTACTTTTTAACAAATAAAAACAACCTAAATCGATAGTATCGACGATTTTTGCGTCGGCGGTTAAAAATATACACTAACATCAGTAAGATTATTATGGTATTTACGGTATCCTTGTATCGTATTACTTTTAGATTTGTTGAGGTAAAGTTTACAAGAGATTGGAAAACCTTTATAAACAAGAAAATGAAACAAAATGCGGTTACGAGTGTTGCAGCTGTTGGCCGGTACGATCGATGGCCGGCGTCTTCGCTGTGTTGGAAGCTTATTGAAGGAATTTACAGGAAGCAATCGAATTTTATCCCATAGTATCAGTAATCTGTATCCTATTTAGGATAATTTTAACTGAAAAAATAACAACTTTATAGAAACTTTTTAGAACCATTTACTACTCTTAAAGATGCTTACTTTTGTAATGTATTTTAGTTTGTACATTTATATTCCAAGATACGTTAATTAAATCTAATTGAAACTTAAGGTAAATACAAAATTTAATCCTTTATCCGTTGCTATTTTCTCTAAAAAATAATGCATTACCAAACGGGAAGCAAAACAAATCAAATATAAACATTTTCCTCTTTACTTGATAAATAACAAAGTTATCTAGTAGCATTGGGAACCTCCTTTTCTTGAAGTTATTTTAAAGTTTACCTGGTTAACCTTATACATATAATTATGGGTAAAACTAATGTCACTTAGTCACCATATGTAGTCTCCTAGACCGCCCTTAAACATATTAGTTAGCGGTGATTAGAGGCCGCATTCGCTTCACAACTAATTTCAATTTCCCAAGTTTAATGTGCCAGCCGCAAACTGGCGTAGACGTGACACGTGAACACTTGAAACACGACATTACCATTTATTACAAGAATTTAACTCCGCCAACTTAGAGCGGTACCGTTATCTTTTTTATGTGAGAAGAGTAGCAAACGAGCAAGCAAATCACCTGATGTTAAGTAGTCGCAGCCCATAGATATCCACGTACAACCACAAACACCACCGTAATTCTATCTAAGCTCGAACGTAGATACGTTGCCACTCCTGAGGTCTAAGACGGTCGCCTCGCTTCAAAGTGTATCCGGCAACGCACCTCTCCAACCGAATCCTACTTTTGAGGACTATCTCCAAACGAAACACAAGTAATGCTTTACGACGGATCATGCGACCGGCGGTGGTACCTCCCCGGACGTACTATAGTTCTCCCACCTTAAAATTTAGGTTATCTAAAAGTTAATTTCGTAATTGTACTTTTTTTTAAATAAAGAAATAGAAATGAGCTTTTAGGTCAGCTATTAAGTGATCACTGCAAGCCACGGACATCCATCAACAACAAATAAGGCTCTATTGTGGTTGCATGTAAATGTAATGTAATATGTTGTAATTCCTGGCTGAGGTGGTTGTCTCGCTTGTTAGTGTGTGAAACTAAATATTGCTCCACGACGGATTATACGGGTCTATCTAATAAGTAACGTACCCTAACTGATGTAAGTCAGTTAACAGAGCATAAAAGATAAGCATGCAGTTTAAAACGGTAATAGTAATTCACAATAAATAATAAAAAACACATCACCATTTTAACCGTGCCCTATGTCCAGAGATGTCTAAACATCTTGAGAAGTATCCGGGCGAGGCCTAGGTCCAGCAGTGGACACGTAAAGGCTGATGGATGGATGATTCGGAAATTTCCAATTATGTCGTCCAATCTATTATGAAAAAATTAAAGCATCAAAGAAATTTTCTTTCAGTGATGAAAATTGATAAAATATTTATCAAAATTCGCTTTATAACATAGGATTAAGCATTTTACACATACTAAGAGCTGATATATGTAAATTTGAGGCAAATGCAGCGTTTTTCTTATGTGTATCATACAGACTGAATGAGTACTCACTCTTATCAAAACATATCAATATACCAAAAATAGAACTAGCAACTAGCATGTAAAATCAGGACGACGATGTTCAGACTGTTAAAGAAATCTTGAACCGATATTACCGCGGCATTTATACATTATGTTACGTAACGGGTACTCACGGGGCTCGTGGCCACCGTGGGGAAATATCGGCTATTAAAAAGCGTCAATCATGAGTACCCGTTATATAACATAATGTTAATGAAATCGCTTTAAGATTTAACATATGTATGTATATTTTGCCAGGGGTTCAACATTATTTAATAAAGTGTGTTCGAAACTCAAACTCGAGTTGTAATCTACACTTTAATTAAGGGAAGCTCTTAAGAGTCCGCACTCGAGTCTTTTTGCCTTCATTGCACTCACGGCACTGCGGGCGTGCCGTATCCCCCATCTAGAACGTTGCGGCGACTATCTTGACTAATAGCGAGCTCGACTGCCGCATATCCCAAATGCACGTAGCGAACATAATTAAATGGAAATTGCAACGCTACTAATCGGAGGATTACATTGTCTCTTATTTAATCAATTTGTATACATGATTAATTAATCTTGATATAATATTGTATATATTAAAACTAATTGTAATAAAAGCCTCAACTAAACAATGTGCCGTGAGTCCTTGCCTATCTTGAATCTGTTAAGGACGCAGGCCGCATTGTGAATAATAATAGTAATAACAATTCCTTGCATGAGATATGATGCCTTCTTATCACGAATTATTTGAAAAATATTTAAATAAAATATACTGAACATCAGATGATTTTGCCGTTGCCTAATAATCTATTTAATTAAACGTACATGCCACATGTGCGCGGACTCTTTGTAAATTGTTTATATCAGGCATTTCTAATGTTATGCCTTTTATGCAATGTTAAAATAGTGAATATAACTGGTAAATAAACAAGATAAACAGATTATATAATAGTGAAGGTAACAATAAGTAATTACAGCAACTAATCATTCATTAATTACAATAAAAATAATTAGAAACGAATAACATCAAATGTTACAAGTAAATTAATTAATAATAATTTTATTTAGTTAATTTTCTTTTAAGACTACTTCCAAAAACATTTTAAGAGAAGTTTGCATTCATGTTATATTAGTATATTTTATTAATACCTAAATATACGCTGTATAAGTACATATATTTATTATGATGACTATGAGTAATATAATTAAAACAATAAATAATACCTAATTATACTGAAGTAAAAGAATTCTGTCGGTATTTTTCATAACGCTTGATCTACTACTTTCGCCACGAAGACGTAGAGCCTCGGAGATGATTTAGATGTAAGGACGTGAGTTATATGGGGTTGGGGGAGGAAATGTGTCAGTAATGCGGGCCCGTTTCTATACCATGCCATTCCTATGCCATGAACACATACCTAAACTTAAAAGTGAGTAACATTTTTCTATTCTATCAAAGGGAGTTTTGATTTTTTGTTTGTATTGATATGGTATGAGTTTTGTGCTCCATGCCAAAGTTGTTTTATTGTTTATGAAAATTAAAAAAGTAAGGACCATGGACTCTGTTTAATTCTTCTTAAATGCAAGTTAGGAAACAACTAAGCTTTTTCGAAAAACATAATTTATTTACGGTCAAAATAGGTGCGAGAGAAAACTTTTGGTGTGCACAAGTTATTGCGAATTTAACAACTCATAAAAATAAGTACACACATATCCAGACCAGAACTGAAAATCATATATATTTCTACCTACCCGGGATCGAATTAAAAACTCTATCCAAACCAGACTAGTATGTTAACTACTGCGTCAATTAAATCATGGAATAAAATAATATTTAGTTTTATAAAACCAAGCGCCGCTGCTAGGTTGAGTTTGTCGTAGAAGCAATTTACGGGATGATGCAAACATAGCCTAACAATAGTTCCCAGTATCTACTTTTAATAAACCGTTCCAGTTATACAAATAGCGGAGCACGTCGCTGCATCCCCGGACCGTAAAGAGGTCAGAGAGGGCTATTCCTGGGCCGGGAGACCTCGCCGGAATGAGAACTGACCCGCATGTGAGGCGTCCGCATGCTGCGCTAATTATGTACGAGTATGATGCAAGGTATAATGCTAAGTGCCCACGAGTACTATCTAGTGATTATGTTTATCTTTTATTAAATGTATGAACCCTGGAGGTTCTATTGAATGACTAATAGCAAACAGCGTGTTGCATTAATCTGCCGAGCTTTCGTTAGTCGTCGGTTTGTTCGTTCGCCTGTCCATCGTTCCGACTCTGCGTGTGTCTGTTATTCTGCATGTCAAAAAAGACAAAATTTGGAATGTAGATATGTACTATGAATTTTCACTACATCAAAATTGTACATTTATATGGTGAAATGATCATTTTGATTTACACTAATTTACACTACTCTTATAAGACAGAAAATATTGTAAAGTAATGCCAAAAAGAAGTATGTATACACGCCCGCATATTAAAATGGATTCTCTTATATGTATATACCTGTCTGTCGCTTTTCATGGCCCTTATCTCTCTGCGATGAGAAATTCTCGATCCGTCATTGAGATGCAGTGACCCGTTTTACTGTAATTAAAACTCGAATGTGGTGCGGAGAGAATCTCCACTTTTTTCAATTATTTTCATAAGAAGCGCTTCACATATTTCCAAAGTAAAATGTATTTTATATAAGTATGAAGAAGTAGAAATAAATAATTTCAGAAATGGTATAAAATATTATTACTACATTATATACATTATACTACAGGTACGTATTGTTCATATTTATAAAATCGACCAATTAAATAATATACTCGTATGTATAGAGATGTTAAATTGACAGGATAGGATAGGACAGGATATTCTACACTAGCTCTTAGAAAAATAAATTGAAGAGTTTTTTTTTTAAGATTAAATACGAATTGGAATTAAATTATCTTTTATGTTATATGTATATGTTCCAAATAAATATTTGTAATGAAAGCAAAATACTATAATTACTTTATTTTCTTACAAGGCTCCTATAATCTGACTATTACAAATTTATAAAATTTAGTAGCAGATGATTAGATACAATTTTATTCTTAGTCATTAATGCAGGCAATATCCACCATATACTCGTAGTAACCAAGTATCCGGTAAGACAGAATTGTTATTATAGTTTCTTGAGCGCAGAATTTACAGAATAAATTCAGAACTTATTTCACGTTAACCGCCCAACTTCTGGCTTGTTTAAAAGGCTGCTACTCGGCAAAGAAAACCTTTTACATTTTTAACCTGTAGTTAGCGACTTTTTGTTTCAAAGCCTTTTTCATACATAGTGAAGTGGCCGCGAAAATAACTGGCCGAACGGAAAATCTACGCGAAAATACATCAAAAGTGAACAGTTTCTTTCAGAACAGAAAAATAAAATGTTCCAACAAATATGCAGAGATATTTGAATGTAGACTAAAGAACTTTACGTCACTGATTCCACGAGTTTTGAATAACGCAACAAAAATATGTATTTGTTTTAAACTTCAGTGTATTTTTACGACTATATTTTTAGTTCCGGGTTTTTTCCTTTTTGTTTCAATGGATAAATAACAGCGAAAAGTAGTGATGATAGAATTTTACCTTTAATGTTAATATAGATTCCTATGTTATAACTTCTCAAATGTATTTCGCTTGAGTACTTTGCGTGTTGCATTATTTACTCGGTTCGCAAAAACGGTTTTAACGATTTCGGTAATTTTTATGTTTCAATCATGTATGTTTTATGGTTTGTTTAAATAGCGGCCATAAATATTGTATTAATTCAACAAATTATTTGTACTTTGTAACGGCCTCTAATCTGCTAAAGTTCATGATGGTAATGACATGACATTATCATTCATGACAATATATCAGTATTATATTAGTCTGGAAAGATGACGGCGTGGTTGTAATAGCAAGACGAAGACGTGGGCGCCGTCCTACAGTGTTATGTAGGTACACGTGTGACGGTGCACTAGCTCCACAGCTTTTGTAAAACGTACATTCTGGATAAAATTAAGCAATGCCGACGCAGTCAAGAATTGGATGGGTGATCGTTAGTGGCAAAGTTCGTGCATGCTTCGGAGACTACTTTACGCCATCGATTTTGCTTGTTTCTAGAAGGCTTGAATAACGATTAGCACATACCTCTACCATAACATATTATATTGGAACAGAATGGTAAAGGCTGTGGTTCTTCAGAACAGATTTAAATCACTGCAGCCCACATGATCCGCCGTGAAGTAACTTCGTTCGATCCGTCATACGCCATGATCACATAAAAACGTTTCTACCACCTATACTACACTTACAACTCTACTTAGGTACAACACTAAACTTATTCACTTTATGTAGTGTAAGACAAAAGTTGAAGGGAAACTGAATCGCTTATCTTCACAAAACGAAGAAATGGGGAAGAAGTTTGGGGAACCTGTTTAGCGTTAGTTTCGGCCGCAACACATCGAGCGTGAAAATGATATGTCCGAAGTAAATGAGGACCGTTTTATATAGCGGGAACTCTACCGTAATGACTTGTGGTATTGAACTCTACACTCGATTTTGGTTTTCTATGTATTTATCGTATTGTTCCGACTTAATAGATGCAATTAATGTAAATACTTTAATCAATTGCTTTAGCGTGTAATGTGTATTTTATCAATGACAGAATTAAAGTTGGCGTGAGTTTTTTCCACCTGCTTTTTTCTCCGGTCAACAATTGCCAACAGACGCTGAAGTCGATAAACTGAATTTACATTGTAACTTTGACATTTATTCAGTGTATCTAAATACCTTTTAGCGAAATAAAATATTTTGATATGAATTTTAACTTTACATTTCTTTAAATCTGTTTAAGAATTTATATAAAAACCTCCTTAAAACTAAAATGTTTGTATACCGCACGAATACATTTTTAAGTTTTACTACAAACTAGCGTCTGTTGGTGTCTTCATTCACGTGAGTTTACATCTTTGGGTTATTCCAAATTTTAATAGTAAAAGTTTTTTATTTATGTGTCAATCCTTCATTCATTAGAAAATATGAAGTAGGTGACAGAAGTGAAATACTATTTAATTTACAGCAACGCGTCGCTGTAGATGATATTTAACGTATAACTATCGGGAACTATCAGGTTTGAATCCTATATCGAATATATGAAGGTTTATTTTCTATATCGCTCACATTCGATACATCCACACAAAGCTGACCATGTAACAAATAACGTGGTTGTGGCAGCATTCATTCTACGTAATTTGATATAAAGTTTGCACTTTTTTATTACATTTTATAATTATTTACGGAAAATAGTGTGAAGAGACAAATCAAATCAAAAATTTACGTTTAAGTACGTTAGGATACTTATACTCAAAATGTTTATCCGAATGGAATACGACATAATTAAACAGGTATACGTATATTTAGCTTAATCTTTTGTCAATGTTGAGCAACGTCGGCCACGGTCAAAAATTGATAGAGTGACCGCCGATGGCTGTGACTTGCGCATCTTTCTGCGGCTTGTGTGCATCATATATACACGTGTTTTAAATTGAGGCTATACAGTCGACCGCACACGATGCTTGCTGCGCGAACGTGATACTCATGCAAACATACGCATAATCGTAATCATAACGCTAAGAGACATAGAAAGAGAGGGAGAGGTAATTTTCTTTACATGGCCATTTATGCCACTTTACTATAAACCACGTAAAAGGGTTCGTTTCAAAAATAGCTATCATGAAAGTCCACACCCTCTTGTTTCAAACTTGTTTTTCTTATTTATGAACTAATTGAAATGAAATGAAACGAAATGTCAAGCGAACCTTTCTGCAATAAAATAATCGAAAACCGAAAATATTGAAAATTTTAACCCTTTTCTTAGCTTAGCATGCGCAAACGCAAAGAAACAGACAAAAATCTTGCAATGATTGAATTAATTTTTATTATGTTAATAATTTTTTCATATATCTCGCATGTTTAGGTAATAATTATTTACAATTTTATTATACATATGTGTATATGGGACAAAAAAGTATAAGAAAGTAAAAGAGAGACATAATGATATAAAAGATTTCGTTACTAATCCCATGGAGACATAAATTTTTAAAAACATAATTCTTATGTATAGAGCCACGTAGGTAACTAAAGGCGTATCTTAATTGTTTACATAAATACAACGCTGACCTTTGTATGAGCAGGGACCCCACAGGACCTTGTTTGTGGTTCAATTGCTTTTAAATATAACATGAGGCCCCGAGCTATTGATTCGGGACCTCTAACCGCTTTATAACCGTGACCTTATGGATGCCTGAATAAACTATCAACATGTACGGCCATTTCTCACATTTACGACCTCTGCTCTATCTTTAGGACTTTATTATGGCCGTAATGTGAGCGTGATGTATTGTCGAATAAAATAATGACAGTTTGAAAAGGTTACGAACAATATTTTCGATGTTTTCAGGCCTGAGAGTTAATAAAACTGTTTTTAGATGGAGATTTATTGTTAGAGCTATATTTGTTACGGGAGTAGTGAACGAGAATGCAGGCCGCCTGACATACATTCTACATCAAATATGATTGAGGAATTGTAGGTTTTTATTCCGGAGTACTAGGAAGGTCGACAAATAAATTATGAGTGTAATAGAGGTATCTTATAAATAAAATCATTCGATAAATATTGTTTATGTAATACCTCGAACATGTTTAAGCTTCCATTTTTCGCTGCTTGTTTTACAGATTTATGCATTTTATGAAACAATGGTCAATTTGACGTCGACAGAGTTATAAAGAAAGCAATTTGAGTTAATTTCGGTTGAAAAATATTCCCATCTGTTTATAAATACGGTAAGTAAAAGATCATGAAGCTCTGATTTTGTTTGAAATGGATTACTTCCAAGATTATATCAAAGGAATGAATGGAAAGTTTTTATTTAAAGTTGAACAAGAAGGTCATACTTGTTATTGAAAGCGCTTAAAGACACTCATACATATATAATTAAACGCATTCATTAAAAGAGAAGCAAGGTCACGCCGCGTCAAGTCCCCGTACAATTACTATAATGACTGTACAGATTTCACTGAGCCGTTCAGTATGAAGATTTATAAAATGAAATTTCTTTCACAATTTTATGACCTTTGTGAGGACCGTCGTGTTTATCATAAAAAATAAATCGTTATTAATATATAATAATTTTACAATGTAATTGAATTCATCGTTTAAACTTAAATTCAGGGTACAAAAAAAAGTAAATGTGGAACAAATCTACAGTAAACTTAAAAATTTAGAAGTCATAGAAAAAATACATAAATAATAAAATTGTAACTGATCGCTGTCTGTACATGGAAGATATGTAAGATAAACTATTATTAGGGGACTTTATTAACGCAGTACAAACTAAAACAACAGTAGTTAAAATTTGCTTCTTTGTTGATGCCTTCGTGTGCATTAATCACTAAAACGACATCACTGTTTTCGGTCCAATTTTAACTAATGTATTGCTTCACAAAACTTTTTATGTTCGGTTTATTTCAATCGTAGATGAAAATAAATAAATATATAGCAATTTAAAAGTTACGGGTTTTAAGTATATCATCCTAACAAAAATACAAATGGGCCACGAAATGGAAAGCAACCGCCGCCACCGACGGACACTTGTAACACCGGAGCTGTCACTAATACTTGCTTTGAAGGACGGCTCTTTTTACTATAGTTTTGAAGAGTTCAATGTTTCAACATTCAGAGAATACTTCAGGAGGAAGTTCACTCCACATCTTACACACACATGGTAAGAAAGACTATGCAAACAGAATTGTGCAGTCAATGATTAGTTCGCCGTTTGTAGTAAAATTACCAGTGGTCGTAGACGGTCTTAAAATTATAAACTGTGAACAGTGCGTGCTGTAAACGTGTGAATAAGTTATGAGTATGTAATACTACACGATTGTAAGAGCTATACGTTCAGAAATTCTTAATCAAGTTAACTTAAGGCTTTGGGTGTCATTGTCTATGAGCCGCGGCGATCTTTTAGCTTCAAGTGGCCTGTATACTCATTTGGTACTTTGTGCAACAAAAAATGTCAGTCATTTTCCTATGGACCCATGCATTTGTGGAACGGTGAGCGGGGATACCAAGGTTCAATAGCTCGTAATTCCCCTCACTATGAGTGAATATATAAATAATTATAATATGACAAGATCACTGACGTCGTGACCTGGACGGAAACCCACAAAATAGTTCTAAATTCTCTAAGAATACCTTGGTTACCTGTACTAACTATTAAGCGAAACGAAACCGCCCAAGTGAAATTCACGGCTGAGTAGACTGAATACAAGGTCGTGAGAATTCATATAGTGAAAGGTTTAGTTGTAAAATAAAAGTTTTTTATTCGTGTAGTAAAGCGGCGTTTGATTGGTGCTCGCTCGAGCGTGTGCCTCGTCAAGTTGTTTGCTGCGTCGTTAGCGGCTCGAGGCCGAGGTCTAGTGCCAACAAGCTCGCTTTTGCTTTTTGCAGCTAATTCACTCACTCTTTTACAATCTCGTACAAAAAATACTCGTTTGCAACTTCATTATCATGAAAAAACCGAACGAATAAGGTCAAGGTGAGTGACGAGCTTGTTTGTGTGTTAATTTGAATTTGAGGTTGAGCACAAAGTATTTTAGATTTTAGCAGAATGCGGCGAAACCTAAAGTAAGGTTACTTTATTCATCTGTATTTATGTATATTTTTAAGTATGCATGTACTGTGTCTTCTATAGAGCCCAGGGCTATAAACGGATACAACAATTTTAATAAGCATTATAACCTTTGATATATGTATTTACTGGGACTACGAGTGTAATTGAAGCATTTACAGCGGAATATCTATACTTGTTTTAATGTTAATTTTTTTCTTTAAAACTCATGCAGTGGAATATCAAATGAAGGGGTTGATAGGTTATTCCAAAGGTATAACGTAAACGTAAAGACCTTCTTGCTATTCGGTAGAAAGGTGTGGTTTTACATTCTCTTGCATATGCAACCATTTATAAATCAAGTCCTGTCGTATGTGAAATTTATTTTCCAAGTCTATGGACGACAAATATAATAATTTCATTAATTATCATATTATGTTATATTTGTAAATAAATAATATCGCAAACAAATAGATAAAAATAAACATTATTGCAAATATATAAATAACTATAACTCGAGACTTGGTAACAATAACAATATTATTATTCAGACGGTAAATGGTAACAAAACAATGTTGATATTTTTATGTAATATTCCCTTGGAAATCAGTTCCTTATTATTAAGCAGACGGCGTCAACTCAATGTCTACTCTAACCTCGTTTACGGCAGTTTATGCTAAGCGTGATAATTTTTCTAAACACAGTCCGTGACTTCGCATAATCTGAGGGAAGAAAGTGGAGATTACAATCATTTTCTTTACCAACGTATACATATCACGAAAGTGTGTGGTTAACATCAATAGTTTCACAGGTGGTGGAACTGCAGTGCGATCGGGGAAGTACCACCGTTATTCTCCTAAATCGTCAAAAAAAATCAAAATCCAAACATTTTTGTACAACGTAGATTTTTACAGAACTATTTTTAAACGTTATCACACTACACTATCGCCGACTAATAAGGTGAAGGAGAAAAGGTAGTGAAAGTAACTCAAAACCATTTTAAATCACTCAGGCATAGACAAATAACTTTTGTGCTTCGGTTGGAGTAGTACGACTACTATCCTTTGAAGAGAGGCAACCTTAGCCCTTAGCCTTAGAAGTAGCAACAAATCTACTTATGATCATAAAAAATCAGTCCTGGTTAAGTTTGTATTTTAGGCTGAAATAACCACTACACATTAGATATCCTGCATACTCATGTATTTGTTAGTCTCACATAAAAGTGACACAGTCGTCCAATGTCGACATGGGTGACACTCACGGCTGCATTGATTAAAACCTCCATTTCCACTGTCGTTGCGCTCTCCATTCATTGTTCGTGCCGCCGCCGCGTACCACCGCAACCTCGCCCCATTGTTCCCTTTCATGTGCACACATGTGGAAAACCACACCTTATATTCTGTACAAATATTGTGACACACAATATGTGACACCATGGTTTCTCTGCTCTTTAAAGTAGTTATTGACGCATATTATACATTACATAGATAATGGAAGGAAATATAGATGTTGTGTCTTATTATCCGGTTGCACCAGAAGGAAGATAATGTTTTTCGAATGTACATATTTATTTTTTACACGGTTTGCAGCTTAAAAGACTCAATAATTTTTAATATATCAAAACATTATATAGAATTGATATACGACATAATATATATTTATAAATGGAGTCTGTAAATAATATACAGGGAATGTAACGTACTGTCAAAAGGATAGGACATGTAAAATTTATAATACTTATAACATAGTACATATAATAAGGCTTTCAGCTGTCATAGTCGCCAACTAGGATTCCCTGCGCTATGGCTGACATGGACACATACAAACACAAGTAAACAAACCCCCAAACACCGAACACAAATTTAAATTTATCATAGTTATCTGTCCGGCCGGGAATCTAACCTGGAACTGCGTGGCTGTAGTTTTATACAAACAGTATTTTCAATGAAGACATCATTGTCACTTACTGAGAACATTATTGCATACGTCGTCGTAGTATCTAAATGAGATTGTTGACTTGTGAAGTACATACCGCTTGCAAGGTGGCAGTCTATACATTTCGACCGGGGATGTATGGAAATATGTAGGTATAGCGATGGCTATACCTACATATTTCCAGTATAAAGTTTTCCTGCATTTCGGTAAATACATGTAGTTGCCGACTTAATTATAATTAAGGCGGCCACCTTAGTCCTCAGGAGTAGCAACGCACCTGTAATCGACTTCCTGTGCGACTTTCGTTAATAATGAAATTAGTTACCTTTGTCCATGACCGGCGGTGGTCACTTACCATCATGTGGAATGTATGTTCTTTTGCTATTACTCATCATCATCATCATCGGGGGACGTCCCAGCCTCTTTGGGCGGGGGAATACGGGCCTCGAGGTATACCCTCTTT
>DWON01006790.1:0-13554 GCA_018251015.1 Phocides pigmalion okeechobee
GCTTTACGGCGGGTTATGAGGGTGGCGGTGGTACCGCCCCGGGCGAGCTCTAACGGCTCTACCACCTTTAGAATATTATATATAGAATATTAGTATGTTATTTAGGTTTATTATTATTTTTGTTTTCTATGATTTAAAGTGATTTATATGTTTCAGTTTACGATACCTTTCCATGTAAATATATCTATATACATATAAAAAAGAAAGTCGTGTTAGTTACACTATTTATAACTTAAGAACGGCTGAACCGATTTGGCTGAAAATTTTTGGGGATATAGCTTACAACCAGGAGACGGACTTTTTTTTCCCGTTTGACCGTGATCCCGTGTGACGTGACAAGTCACTATAAAACGGGATATAACAAAAAATTCATCTGACATGGAATAACAAAACGCAAATGACAGCTAAACGTAACTTTGTCTTGGATTGTGTTTGTATGTGATTGACAACTTGATAAGTATACATTTTGTCAGAAATCAATAATTATCAGTAAATCTTGCATTAATCTTAGAATCCTAGATCTGCTCATTCATTTCATCTTAAACGGAACGAAGTTCGTCGGGCCACCTAGTAACAAATTATATTAAATTATGAATATTAGTAAAAGATTATAAGGACCAATCAAAAATAAAAGAATTTTTTGTGTTAATATTTGTGTGATTTGTCATACATGTCAGAAATAAAAAGATTTCTTCCTTTCTTTCTTTAAATGATGCTGCGTTAAAGAAAATTAAACGGAATTATAAATATAATTATAATTATAAATCGATATAAATAAAAATTCCAATATATTTATGAATTGATAATGATACTATGGATTTTAAATTTATATCATCGTGGGTTTTTTACTATGTACCGGGTACCCTCGTTTAATGATTTCAGATCCCTCACGTGTGTGTATGATGTGTATACATATAAGCTAATGCATGTGTGTTATTAGGTACAAGTTATATACTATATACACATCTACTCACACGAGTATGGAACAGTATCTGGGGACCGATTATCTCAAATTGTAGTTCCGTTCATCAGTCACGGAAACTTGGAGGCGACGTAATAGGTAATAATTGTTGCCACAGTTCGTGATTAGTCGCGACTTCATATTGGACATAACTACTTAAACACTCGTATATTTTTCGCAACAGCCTTTTTTGGTCCACTGGACACGTGCAGATTTGGTTTGGTTAAATGGAATGGTTAAAGGTACAAGAATAGCTAGAAATACCTGTTAGAACGGAGTCTCTTAACAGGCATTTCCGGGTTAAAAGGAAACTAGTCATTAATTAAATACAAACATTGTGAAGAAGATAAGATTTATTATTACTTTTATATCACAGGTAAATTTTATTATTGTTATTTTACACAATTTGTTATTATTTTTCCCATTAACTTCACGTTTTTCCCCTAAACTTCACGATGAAAAAAGCAAAATTTCAAACGTCTTTTTTAGTCACGGGGGTTCGCACTTTATGAATCCCTTTTCCTAGACACAGGTATTCGTGGTGGGAAGTATAAGCGCAGCTATAGCTTTGATATGAGAGGTTGAAAAGTATAAAAAGTACAAAATTTAACGAATTTGTTCTCTGAACTTCACTTAAAAAATTAATTACCGAAACCTATAAAACCTTCTCAGAGCTATATTGTATTATTACTTAATTATAATGATCAAAATCTTAAAACTAATTATATTAAAAGCCTAACCTAAACATTGTAAAGGCAGTCCGAGCCCATGCGGCATGGTTCCAAGAACGTTAGATGCATTTCTGCGTTGAACAGCAATCGCTATTCTCTGCGCGAGATATGAACCAGCCTTCTTGTCACTGGCGGCGTCGATCGAAAGTGGTACTGTTTGAAAAATTTTTTGGCACGCGGACCCAACGGAACAAAGCTTTAAAACGAGGTAAAAATCTTAATGCTTATCCAACTCAGGGGAGGTCTGGACCTTTAAAACCCCTTCGCTCTTAATACAGGTCTCTATTAACGGACGGAAACATGAGCGTTGCACATAGAACGGTTGGTTGATAGGTTCAAAAATGTACAAAATTTAATGAGATTTTCCCCGCACTTCACGTATAAAGAAGAAAATTCTAAATTCCTATCTTAGCTACAGGGCGACCCCTTAAATCCTTTCCAACCTGGACTCAGATCTCTATTATTGGCTGGAAGCATAAATGTAGCTTTGTGTAAAAGTTCAAAAATGTACAAAGTTCAATGAGTTTTCCCCGGAACTTCACGTGTAAAAAGGCAAAATTATAAACACCCATCTCAGACAAGAAGTTGTGAAGACCCTTAACTCTCCGACCCTTAATCTTTAACTCCCTTAAATACGTCTATAATATAGTTTACAACTCTACATTGATACCAAGTTGTGAACGATACGATGTACGAAGAAGTGGTAATTTCATAACGTGTGATTTCAAACTGCTCTCGACATAAATTGCTATGACTATTTTATATCGTAACTTATATTGTAAAACTAGCTAAATATTGTCTACTTCGCTATATTAATACCTATTTGTGAACGATACGATATACAATGAAGTAATCACTTCATAATATATATTTTCAAACTAGGCTCGCGACAAATATTACTATTATAATTTTTTAAACTGTAAAAGTAGTTAAATACACTTACGAGGAAACATGGGCTCCTTCGCTACATCAATACGTATTTGTGTAAGATACGATGTACGATGAAGTGGTAATTTCATAGCGTATGTTTCCAAATCGGGCTCTCGACAAATATTACTATTACTATTTTTATATTGTAAAAGTAGCTAAATACTCACTACGTTACTACGTATCTGTGAACGATATGACATACGATGAAGTAATCATTTCATGATGTATGTTTTCACACAAGGCTCGTGACAAATATTACTTTTACTATTTTTATATCGTAAAAGTAGGTAAATACGCCAATAACGAAACATAGTCTACTTCACTACATTAATACGTATTTGTGAACGATACGATGTACAATGAAGTGGTAATTTCATCACGTATGTTTTCAAACCTTGCTCTCGACAAATATTACGGAAGTACGCAGTAATCAATTACCATCCAAAAGTATCCATTTAAAACTTGTTAAAATCACTCTTACCATCCAAAAGTATGAACTTAAAACTGGTTAAAATCACTTTTTGTATTCACGCCAAACCGTCCTCAATTCAAAATTCTAATCTTTCTCAGATACTGGCACTAAATAATTCCTATAATGGTAATGTTAAATGAAAATTTCATTCTAGGATAAAGATCTAGTGGAATTGAAATTTCCCGTTATGACCCTCCGGCTTCGATTGGAAGCTGTTCTATTATTAACATTATATGGTTTCTTAAAGCTTTTTGTCGAATTTAAATATGATTTTCAAAAA
Source organism: Phocides pigmalion okeechobee (assembly GCA_018251015.1). NCBI lineage: Eukaryota > Metazoa > Arthropoda > Insecta > Lepidoptera > Hesperiidae > Phocides > Phocides pigmalion. Next base: position 3,375 of record DWON01006790.1, read on the forward strand.
GAAAATGGGGATTTTCAATTAATGTCAATAACGCTTTATATCCATTGCCTCACAATAGGGTTCTTTGTGTATTTTTTATGTGGCAAATGAGAAATCAGGTCATGATGTTAAATAGTAGCTGTAGCCGATAAATGGCTGTATATGGATTAATAAAGGTGGGAGAGCTATAGATCGATCGGGGAGGTACCACCGCCCTCGTAATCCACCATAAAACCTTACTTGTGTTTCGGTAGGAGAGGTGCAGTCGCCAGCTACACTTTGAAGCGAGGCAACTATTTTAATCCTCAGAAGTAGCAACGGATCTACGTACGAGCTCAGGGAGGATTTCGGTCGTGTTTGTGGTTGTACGTGGATGTTTATGGGCTGCGACTACGTAACATCAGGTGGCCTGCATACCCGTTTCTGTTTCACAATAAAAAAAAGGTTTTACTACCTGTTGTGATGCGATAAGGTAGATTTGATAGCGATGTCCAAAGCACATACGGAGAGGTATTTTTAGACATCCACAGAACCACAGATCCAGATCGCCATTCAACTCTAATAGGTCTATTGTTCTTGGCACCATGCCGCATGGACACGGACTTTCTTTAGATTATTTAGTGTAAGTTTTTAGTTTAGGTTTTTATTATAATTCGTTTTAAAGATTCCATCATTGCAATTAACATGTAAATCATTTGTAAATAATACACAGAAATATCAAACACTTAGTAGGCTCACAGAACAAAACCTCCTTCGTGATTAATGTGTATTGAGTGCACTGTTTCGTGCATAGTATTCATTCATTGGATTTACTTTGAGTGAGTTAAATGCATCGACACAAGTAGGTCTAATCTATTAAGAAAACACGTTAATTTACGGTAAAATAGTCGAATAATTTATTCGTGACTTAAGATTTTTATTTACTTTGCGTAAATCCATGCTTTTAAGTTGTTAAAATTTTTTTGAAAACTTTGCTACAATCCGCTACCACCATGTATAATGGTATATATTTCAAAGCATGCATCATGTCCGACTTTCCCCGCAGATAGGAAAAAGTGAAAATAATAAAAATATATACCACTGATTAAGGACCAACACGTGTTTCGCCCCAAAACGGAGTATCATCAGGTTAAGTTGACTCGACGACGGTTAATCGCTAATCGCTCAGTCATTCCTTTGTTTTTTGTCAGCGTGATGTATATGTTTACTCTCTTCACTTTTTCCATACATGGTGTTAGTAGATTGTTGCAAACTATTTTTTAATAATAACTTAAATTACATTAGTTTTAGCGACATCTTTCGCAGCCTAAAGAGGTGTTTTTCAAGAAAAATAAAGTCAAAACCCCATTCGTCCCAATTTTGCGGATAAATAATTGGATTATTGCATAGCAATTAACACCGATAACCTTTATCTATACACATGATTGGATTATGGCATAGCATTTAGCACCGATAATCTTTATCGATACAAATGATTGTCGCGGATATTGCTCACAATTTCTGGTTCCCATCGATCGCCATTGCTAAGCAGCTTCTCCTTGTTATACAGCAGTTCTTCATGAGTCTCCGTTGAGTACTCAAAATTGGGTCCCTCGACGATCGCGTCCACGGGACACGCCTCTTGGCAGTAGCCGCAGAAAATACACTTAGTTAAATCCAAGTCATATCTCGTCGCTCGTCTTGAGCCATCTGAGCGTTCCTCAGCCTCAATAGTTATGGCCTGAGCAGGGCAGATGGCTTCGCAAAGCTTGCACGCAATACAACGTTCTTCACCTGTAGTGTATCTCCTCAGAGCATGCTCCCCTCTAAAGCGAGGTGACAAGGGACCTTTCTCGAACGGATAGTTAATCGTTGCTGGTTCCTTGAAGATGTGGCCAAGAGTGACTGCAAATCCTGCCAGAAATTATACATCTTTATATACATCCAATATCTATCTTTATATTATTCATTTCGTAAAGTTAGTCATAAATTAAAAATGGGTTAAAATATTTTAATTACAATGTAGCTATTTTAATACAATAATCATTACGTGACATATTTTAATTATTTGGTTATATATGTCGGAGCGAAACCGCATATTTAAGACAACGCGTTGCTGGAATTGTTGTTTTATTAGTCGCTTTTAGCCAAATCTAGAAATGTTAAAATTTTTTTACAGATCGTAAAAAGTTATGTACTGCCACCCAATTTTGTTAGAAAAGTCCGAGCGCCCGCAGGTAGTTATCATTCTCGCTCAGGCCGTCGCAGAGTTCGGATCTCTCTACGACAACGTTACGCTGCCCGAGTAATATACTGAACATGAGTCGTTAAGTCAACAATTTTGACGTCACATATGCTTACTTCACACCGTCTCTCCGAAATATAATACGTAACCTGTGTTGGGTGTCCACGTAAATAATATGAGAACCAATATAATGTAATGAGTAAGTAATTGATAATATATAATATGAATGAAAATAGAATGAATGAATGCATTGATTAATTAATTAAAGAATACATGATTAAACAAATTAACATATTTCTTCACATTTATTGTATTCATTCATCAAAAATATATATCATACATGTATATGACCATCCATCCATCACGATCCGACGTAAATCATTACTTGTGTTTCGGTTGGAGAGGTGCGGTTGCCGACACTTCGAAGCGAGGCGACCATCTTAGTCCTCAGGAGTAACAAAGCATTTACGTTCGAGCACCTATAGAATTTCAGTCGTGTTTGTGGTTGTACGTGGATGTCTATGGGCTGCGACTACTTACTATTAGGTGGTTTGCATGCTTGTTTGCTACTTTTCTCAGATAAAAAAAACAAATACTCATAAGAATACAATGATTGGGTGTTGGTTATATTCGACTTCATATTATGATTTTAATTGTGAGCATAAAAAAGAAAAATAATATGCTTCAACGATAAAAGACAATTTTACGTCGTTAATAAAACCGTTTATGATGTACATCCAATTTAATTCCGATAACGAAAAAAATGTTTATGATGTACAAGTATCAAAATTTAATCAAAGATCCATTTAAGATTCGTAATCATTATTGTAAATAAATAATTACTAATACGTAAAAGGAATAGAATTGCCACGACTTACTACTATTGTATAATAATTACTAATGCATAAAAAGAAAAAAAATGCCACGACTTACTACTATTGTATAATAATTACTAATGCATAAAAAGAAAAAAATTGCCACGACTTACTACTATTGTATAAGAATTACTAATGCATAAAAGGAAAAGAATTGCCACGACTTACTACTACTATATAAGAATTACTAATTCGTAAAAGGAAAAGAATTGCCACGTCTTACTACTATTGTATAAGAATTACTAATGCGTAAGAGGAAAGAATTGTCGCGACGCAAAAACGAAATTTGAGGCCTTAACATATTTACTTGAGGGCGAAATAATTTTAAAGGATGTTATGCAGTGTTAATTAAGACCAGTAGCATGGAAGTAGAAACACTAGGGTTCCTCCGTGAAAATTTTATAACTTATAATTAGCAACGAAATTTTAGCAACAAAATTTTAGCAACTTTGCATATGTTAATGAGGTATTTATTATACTAGAACATTCGAAAAAGCATGGGCTACCAGCATTTGAAACATGACTAGTGGAATAGTTAACGTTTTTTAGTTAAACATTTCTTTAATGTGAGACGAGAAACGAACGAGCATGCAAACTACCTGATGTTAAGTAGTCATCTATAGACATCTATAGACGTATAACCATAAACACGACCGAAATCCTATCTCAGCTCTAACGTAGATACGTTGCTACTGCTAAGGACTAAGATGGTCTCCTCACTTCAAAGTGTAGCCGGCAACCGCACCTCTCCAAACAAAACGGAAATAATGCTTTACTGCGGATTATGAGGGCGGTGGTGGTATCACCCCGATCGAACTATAATTCTCCCACCTTTATTACTTAATTAGTTGATTTCCCACTACTGGCTGTGGGTCTTCATCAGAATAAGAGTAAGACTAGTCCCCCATTTTAGACTACTCTAGACAAAATCTTTTATTTACATTTTTATTACAATAATGGACATCTTAAAAGCCTAACCTAAACAATCTAAAGCGAGTCGCTAAGAACGCTAATCGCATTCCCGCGTTAGATAACGATCGCAAATCTCTGCGCGAGATATGAACCAGCCCTATTATCACCCGCGGTGGAAATAGGGGATGCCATATACTACGGAGAAATATATTATTTTTTAAGTTCAAAATTAAAATACGAGTTTTTTATGTTTGAAAATTTCCTCTTTGTTTGTTTTATAAAATATATACAGAATAAAAGAAAGGAAAGGAAAATTTTAACAATTGGACCATAAAGGGAGAAATAATTGCTTAAAAGATGAAAATTCGTAATATATGATATTACATATCACACATCACACATCACAAATCATACCTTACACATTATATTCTGTAATTTTTTATTTGTAAATTTTCATCCATATACATAGGTTTATCTCTATTTTCTCAAAAAAAAAATGCCGTCGAAAAATTTTCGTAGCAATAACGTGTATTTAAAAACAAGTGAAACAGAGGCACGAGACTAGTGTCACCTAAATCCTATTTATCTCCAGGTACGGCCGGCTGAGCAAGGGATTCATGTCATTTGCTAACGAAACCTTATTATGGATAGCTGGAGGGCCACACCTTAGTACTTTTTATACTTTTTACAACCCATCCTGCAGTAGACGGACATTTATAATTACGTCATCCAACGAGTTCGTGGTACCGATTAACTCTATGTATACCCTACGGCAAGGTGCGAGTAAATTTATAAATTTTTAGACATGGACACGAAGGAATAATATGCAAGTGGTTTTCAGTTATTTCTAAAGCTCTTTTTGTGTTGATTGCTATCTGTAAAACTCAATATGACATCATATATTTATATTAGCGGAGTAGCAAACGACTGAGTGATCTAGAAAGAAGGACGAAAGAAAAGTATTTTGTGGTTTATTTTTATGTACCACGATTAAAGACTAAATATTATATTATCGAATTGTATATATAGAAAGCCTATTTGGGTCAACCGAAGGGTTGTCGGCCAGTCGGGCGCCCCAGACGCCGTTGGAGCGATATGGTGGCCGCAGATCTCCGCGACCTTTGGGCTGGTGAGTGGCATGAAACTGCCTAAGACCGGAACCAATGGCGAGTTCTCGTATCGGAGGCCAAGACTCACATCGAGTCGCTGAGTCAGCGGAGTATGTAAGTAGGTACGAATTGTATATCTTTACTAACAGTAAAATAAGATTGTTATGTTTGTTTGTTATCATTTATAATGGATATTCCGATACACGTTAGTTTAAAAAAAACTTTGCATCGAATTATGGTCGGATCAAAAAGATCCATCAGTGGACCTTTATAATCGATATTAGTGAACAGAAGAACTATATGACTTTGGGTACAGATGTATAAGGATGGTGGTGAGCACTCCCCATGAGGTAACCAACATTTACCACCTAAACTTCATTAAAACAAAGCACATGCACCTCTGTTAATTTCAGTAAAGAGCACAATTTGCGCTGCCCTGTCGAAGAAGTTCCTTACAGCTGTTGAAGGTGGTTTGTCGTTAACTTAGACATTGCAACGGCCAACGTTTACGACTCAAATGACATTAAAACACAAACTACAAGTACCTCTGATAATTTCCGTAAAGAACAAAATTTGCGCTGCCCTGTCGAAGAAGTCCCTTACAGCTGTTGTAGGTGGTTTATCGTTAACGTAGACGAAATTAACGTCATATTTCGTCCGTGGGCAGCCGTAGAACGGCGGCACGGGATTACAGTACGGGTATTGCGGATGCGGTAAGTTATCTGGATACGGTTCCTGCGGACAATCTCCTTGCGTGTACTGATCACTGTACGTGCGCGAATGACCACAACTTAACTTTGATCTCCTGAGAGCACGATTGCCAAACCAAATACATCTATTAAGAAACATATTAAAATCTTTCGTGCGAAAATGTACAAATGTCAGATCTCAAACGACAATGATGACATTAGTGCATGACAAAAACCTTTTAATTTTATCTTCGGCTCGCTAATGGCTATTTTACGTTTCTTCGTAAAAAGGTCGACGTTTGATGTTCAATTAATCGATGGAATTCGGCGTTGAGGAGTACGAATTCGAGTGAATGTTCAATTTTAACATAAAATTTTACATCATTTTATTTTGTGTGTGATAAGTGGTAATAAAATTCTTTTGTTGTAAGGGTATGTTTACCTAGGACATAAAATTAGCTATAATATAAGAAATACGAATTTTAAACATAAGAATCGCTGCAACTCATCTGATTATAGTTAAAACTATTTACTCGTAATGGAAATGATGGCTGGAAAGTTTCGACTTATATACAAAAATATATTTAGCAATGAAAAAAATGCACAAACTTCTGTTAGTATGTAGAACGTACATAATATGATATGTCATGTAAATTGGTCAACTGTGTTAAGACTGGAGTACTTAGGATTTTTTTTAAATACTATATTGAAAAATCTTTAAATGTACGTAAAGTTAGCGAATTATAACCTGCATACTGAAGTGGCAATGGGCTGGCAACATCGCCCGAAAAACAGACAATCGATGGGGCAGAAAGGTCCTGGAGTGGCGACCACGTCTACGCAAAAGGAGTACAGGGCGTGCCTCAACCAGGTGGACCGACGACTTGATGAAGGTCGCGGGAAACCGCTGGATGCAGAGAGCACAGAACCGGTCAGAGTGGCGGCAGCTGAGGGAGGCCTGTGTAGTAGTAGATGGATGGATGGATGACTTACAAAGGTCACCTTATAGATTTTTTTATGTTGAAAAAGTAGGAAATCAGCGTACAGGCCATCTGATATTAAATGGTCTCTGCAACCTATCGACACCCACGTCAAACCTTAAATAAGGCTAAAGATTTGTCTGATGTTGTACGAAGATAGACCTAACATCGTGCGTTGCCACTTCTGAGAACTGAGACGGTCGCCTCGCTTGTAAGTGTAGCCTCACTCACTACTCGTCGTTGGTTGAACTGTTGTTCTTCTACATTTAACACAGTCGAAATAATGTAAAATATTTTGGAGGCAAAATATTATTGGAACGAAGTTCCTTATCGCGCGTTGCGAAAAGGGGCTAGACGGAAAAAATTACGACCAAAAGTTGTAACGACACTTTTTGCTATAGTTGTAAGCCGTGCGGCGTGCGCGTGTTTCTCTGGCTGTCCCTCTCTCATAGAAAGCAAGCCAGTTATTTTCATTTCGTCTTTCTATTTCGCATTGAACAGTGTGGTGTCGCGACGATTATTTTTATTCTGTGTATACAGGTTTTTTGTACATAATAAATAATAAAATAATAATAACAATAATGAATAAACATATGTTGCCTACTTCAGTTACTGATTAAGTTTATATTACATTCTATTTGTTAATAATAAAATAAATATTATTATAACTTAAAAGAAATGAAATTTCGACACACCGACGGAACGAAGTTCCGTCCGGGTGTCCCTTGACACCTTTCAACTTTTTTTTTAAACTAGCAAAGAAGCCGGTAAAATTCGGATGAGCAAGTACCATCACATCTATGTCCAAGGTGAAGAATTTTTTTGCGTTTTGATGAAAATTTATGATTGCCGGCTCATTTATACATATATACTCGTAATGTGCCCTTCATAATTATAAGAGTATCATCGTATGTAGCTTACGGCAAGAAGGCTGTTTTACACGTAGTTGGCTACACATATCCACTTACCTAGCCATCAGGCGAACTGTATCCTCGTTTACGGTTCCATTTCATAAAACGAACATAACAAACAAATGTCGTAATTTCGCATAGAACTTGACGTAGGATTCTGTTTAGCACTGTGTTCACACATCACGCAAAGCCGGCAGTCAGATGCGACGAATTAAAACGTTCGCAATTCATACGGCTAATAACAGAATGTTTGTCAAAGGTCAGTGGGGAACAAATATTGCCTTTGCAGAACTTGCTCGGTCGACTATTCGTGCTTTTGTTCTGGAAATGAGCGATCTATATTTCGTTTTCTATACGTCTGCAAATAATTTGAGCTGCGAGCTTAGCGGTCTCTGGAGATTTGGACACTATTCGCCCATTTGCGAAGACGGTGTGGCATCTTAAAACCTCGATTTTACGGGAGACGATTTTTAAACTTTAGATCGAATGTAGCTTATTAAATAAAGCACGTAATACTGTTAGACTATGTTTGAGGTCAATTAATATTGAAACAATTCATAAAAAGACATTGTATATTTTCAAACATACAATATCTTTTCATTTTATCAAAGTACATGAAATAATCTCCTCTTAAAAAACTGTTTGTATAACACGAAATGTCATACTATCGTCGCAAATGAAGTATGTATTAAAAACAGATGTAGCTGGGAGGTACCTTGTCTCCGTGGGAGAGTTGTGGTTGCTAGCCACAGTTATACGAATTGACCATCTTTATTCTCAAAAGTATCTTAGATTCAAATTGAAGATTAGGCCTAATTTTGGTGTCAGTTTCTCGCGTTAGGAAACGGACTCTCTTTAGTTAGTTAAAGTTAAACTACATATTATTAAAGAACTTACTTTGAATAAAAATCGATTTTGATTTTGATCTTAAAAGTACGAAATTATTTTTTATTAAAAATAGCCCTACAATATCAATTAAAATTTATGGTAATAATGACTTCTACGCAAAAAAAATGCCAGAAAATGTAAGTAAATAAGTAAATATATGTTGAAATGGTATCTTCCCACTTAAATCACATTTATAATTTAAATTAAATCACATTTAGAACTTAAACTTACACTCATAACTAGAATTAACTCACCTTTATAATTTATTGTGTTAAACCAATCCTTGCTTTAGAATAAAATGTGTTATGGTTTTAATAGTTCCGCCGAGAAACAAGACTGGTTAGATAATAAAGTAACGTTAAAGTATCTTATTAAAGTAGACATTACTACCCATATTCAGCTTGAAAGTAGGGCAATAACAACGAGCTGTAAAGTTCAGTGGCGTAACATAGGTAAACAAATAATTATCGGCTCGTTCTTACATAACCGTTCTAAATAAAATATTCTATAATATCATCATAAAAAAACAGGTGGGAGAACAATAGTTCGTCTGGAGGGGTACCACTGCCGCTCTCATAATCTGTAAAGCTTTACTTGTATCTATTGGAGGGGTGCGATTTCCGGCAACACTTTGAAGCGACACGACCATTTCAGTCCTCACGAGTAGCATATCGTTCGAGCTCAGATAGGATTTCAGTCGTGTTGTGGTTGTACGTGAATATCTATAGGCTGCGACTACATAACATCAGTTGGTTTGCATACTCGTTTGCTACTCTTCTCACATAAAAAAAGTGTGAGTCTCTCAATTACGGATTTCTGGTGTCACTTTAATCACTTGCCCATTTTTTTAGAGTAGTCATTCGCAATTCGCTTAGAGGAAAATGCAAATGAAAATCTATCTGATCCTAAAACTTCACGGTGGTACATGAAATAATAATCAAGTGTGAGTATTTATTATAGATCTCTAGTGTCATATTGACCTTCTTTTGCTTCAGCTCGTATCAGTCCACTGCTGGACGTAGGCATTCGCCCAATGCGCCATTGAGCTCGCTCTTCGTCTCCTTATTTTAGTCACCAGCCTTTTCTTTAAAGGCGACTAACGCATTATTCGCAGCTTCAACTTTGTTTTAAGGAAAATCTGAATTAAAATCCTATCTGGCCAAAAACGACCCTGACGAATTTTGGGAATAAGCACAAGACGAAGTTTCAAGACTAAGTGACGGTGTCCAATGGATCTTACGGGGTCGTTTCCTCGGCAAACGTAATGGAGTGGCTTTGCCGTCTACGCCCGATCCATCTATGTCAGTCTGGTCTAGTTGCAAAATGGGCGTGCGTAGCTGACAGTCAGGAAAATTAACTGTAACCGTGAATTGGCATCTTCTTCTCAAGTACTTGGAAATGGAATATTGCAGCTAAATCATGTATTTAATTAATAATGTATAACATTTAGTACATTATAATAAAGTAGTATCAAATGGGCATTTGGCTTTATTCTCATATATACAATGATGAAAATCTTAAAACTAATTAAAATAAATTAAAAACCTAACCTAAACAATCTAAAGGGAGTCCGTGCCCATGCGGCATGGTTCCAAGAACACTAGCTGCATTCC
>DWON01006791.1:0-13551 GCA_018251015.1 Phocides pigmalion okeechobee
GTTATTAAAGGGTAGTGCAGTTAAGGAGTTAATTGGAGAGGATTAGTACGGGGTGAAGGGAGTTAAAGGATAAGTGGAGTAAGTCATGCCGTAGTGGAAAGATTGGTCAATCAGCGTAGGTGGACGAAGGCTAATTATCCAGGGTGCGCCAGGCGGACACGTGACGTCGCGCCACTCGAGGAGGCTCTTTCCACGCACCCCAACGGATTTAATGATAATTATATTCAATATTGATACATTGAAAAAATAAAGTAAAGATAAAGGAGATTAAAAGGAGGTTTACGAAAATGAATACTCTTTACGCAAGTAGGTTGAAATGTTTTTCACAATTGTTTACACAAATAATGAACATGTCACCCGTAATGTGTACAGTGTAGTGTTTGGATGTGTACTGATCATATGTACTCGCAAAATAAATATTTTATTCTAATATATATGAATATAACATATATTTAAAATGATGACAATGTTAAAACTAATTATAATAAAAGCCTAACCTAAACAATTAGAACGGAGTCCGTGGCCCTTCGTGATTCCAAGAACACTAGCTGCATTCCCACGTTAAAGAGCATTTTTTTTTATTTATTTTCTGAATAGGTACTTATCTAAACCTATGAAAAACAAGGGCAGTGTCCGTTGTCAATATCTTTGCATTTGATATATACGTAGCTCAATATCGAAGAGCGAAAGGGTCTATGGAAAACTAAAAAAAATTGGAAGATAGTCAAAAGACAAGAGAAAATGTTGTTTGTCAAAAATATCCCCTGGTGAGGCATTGTATAATTTTGCTTCAAACACAAAACTGCATATAGGAAATATTTACTCACAAATTGTTTTACTTAATAATTTATTTATTTATTCATAAACTTACTAACATTACAGGCTGACCTAATTCGTTAGTATGCCAAATATATACATCTATATATTATTCATTCCAAATGTCCATAGTTAATAATAGAAATTACATTACAATAAATTAATAACAATGATATTAAAAACGTCAAAAAGAAAAAAAATAGTACAAATAATATTGAAATGTCAATCTAATAATAATGCTACATTCTAACCAGAGTTGCTATAAGTTGTGCTCCGTAAAGTTTAAGGACTAAACAGGAACAGGGTGTGGTTTTAGTCAGAAAAGTCTGACATACACTTTTGTCCCGATCCTGGGCGAAGGGGGTCATTTGATGATGATGTAAATCATGTAGTGTCTACGGCAGTAAATCGGGCAAACACCAAGAGAATAAACTCTGATTTAAGGCTTAGTCTTAACACTTTCCCTGCGTTGTACAACACTGTTGTATATTACGCGATACAACGTGCTTGCGGCTTGTACACACCTGTGTATCACGTACAAATCTGTATGGATTACGGGCGAACACAAGTGCTGTGTTTACGTCGGTGCTATAAGACAGCTTAATACCGTCTCCCGCAACGCTGACCCGAATCTAACATATGAGCACCGCACTGCAGTCAGTGTTAATAGATTTCTGGCAATATCAGCCTGGTAGTTGTCAATGAACAGGGACGTAATCGATTTTGCACACGGGTGTTCAAGCAGCTAGTGACGACCCAGGGTCTAATATTGTAAATTCAGTGTCATAATACATCACACGGTAAAATTCAAAGAATCACAAACTTTAATTATAAAACAATACTCACTTAACGGCCAATTAACACAAACGGCCCACTGAAAAGCAAGGAAGCAATAAAATCTGTCTCTTGCAGTTATAATACATGCAGCCTTGCATTTTATAGCATCATAACATTGATGTTTATGTAGACCTTGGATGCAGTCTTAATAATTTTTTGACGTCTGTTTACTAACTTTTGTTTGAAGAGTAACAAACGAGCGTGCCAGATACAACGTGAAGTGATCCGTAGAGCTAATATTAAACAAGGCAAAATACATATATGCTTTCATTAAAAAATCCTATCTCGCGAATATTTAAAATAGGGAATATAAAATAGAGTATTTTAAATATTTTTTTTATATAAAATACAAATTACAAAATACAGGGAGGTATTACGTTATGTAAACAGAATAGAACGAATCCAGCCCAGCTTACTAAAAGGAATGCCTAGAGTTTTTCCGCGGCTTTTTTCTCCCACCAACCCTAGCAAGATGCGCTTAACTCCGATGAACTGATTTTAGATTCAATGTTTAACATTCATTTTAGTAATATAAATACCTTATAATTAAATAAAATATTTGAATCTGACTGTTCTAGATGTAGGAACCTTTCTGCCATTTAAAAATGTATTAACCAAGGAACAGCATATAATAAAGAAATCATACCAAATCTAAACTATCAATTAATTTCAAAAGTTATAACTTACAATAAATAGGTGATGATAATAAAAATGCTATAGCATATGGTATGGTGTGTACTTCAGTTTGTAAAGGAAAAAAAAAACAATATATTGAAAGGTGAAAGTAAATAACGACAAGTAATTATCAGAATAAATTTTGTTGCAAAAATTAGCAACAAAAGTGACTAGATTACCTTGCATAACCATTCTAAGCTTGTGATATAGCGTATATAACGCTTAAACTCTAAATTATAACTTAAACATGGAAATAATATTGATTATCGATACTATAGATGATCTTATGGACATAAAAACGTTACAAATCTTTGAGAATAAATGAGGAAGCGATTAATTTAGGAATTCGCTGTTTTTATCTTCACACTTTCTTCAATGAGATCATCTGCCGTATAACTATTCTATATTATTTAATCGACATACACGTCCCGTGACGCCGTATTAAATTTAATATCTCGTTCCAGACACGACCGTGACGGTTCTGGTTAGTTTGATTTGGCTCTGACTTCACCTATATATAGTTTGCTGCCAAGTTACTTGTCAGTTTTAAGAGAAATGGTGACAATGTTAGCAATAACATTAATTTTAAATTTGAATTTGTTTTAATGGTTTTTAACTTACTCTCAAATTTTTGTACCTACCCCTTGTTATATTATATTATTTTGTTTACCGATCCTCTTTCATCCTTCTTTTACATATAATTGTCATTACATCTACATGTAATTGTCAGCAGATAATATGCTCTTATAATATTTTGGTATTTTTGCTACCTTTGTACACCCTTAGCCTGTTTCCCTTAAGTTGTATCATGTTATCATTCAATGGTTGTCTGAAAGAGATCGCTAAGTGACAAGGCCGCCTCCTAATAGCAATCTTTTTAATCGCATATTTTTATATATCTTTTGGTGTACAATAAAGAATATTGTATGGTATTGTATAATCAAATTAAAGTAGTGAATTCGCATTTTAATTTAAAAAAATGGAACATTCATAGGGTAACATCGACGAGTCCATATAAACTAGGCACTTTAGGAAGAAATCTTCTACGGAGAAAAGGGAAAATGAATACAGGTTAAAATATTAAATATTATGTACTTGATTACAGATCAACTGCCGCCATGCCTTCGAAACAAAGGTACACAAGATAGAAGTAGACGCGCATAAAGCTGCCTCGTTCACCACCGAGAACCACCACAAGTTCCTTTTGGGACATATGATCGTCTTCCGAATGCATCTGAATAAGGTATAGTTTATCCAAATCAAATGAAATATACTTTATTGTAGACCATATAACTGATGACGATCCTCCAACCAACGGAAGAAGTAACCGGAGATAGTAGAACCCTTGCGAATTGTCTAGGTATAGAGGGACACTTTGAGGTCTCCAGCCCCATTAGTCAGAAGCGTCAAGCCACGGCAAAATTACGACGGTATCTTTCGTACATCATAAGTGTAACAGAAGAATAGAAGTGACTAAAAATATCTAAACATTATTGTCTTCTTTCGTCCTTTCTCCGCTGGGGCTGATTTGGTCTCAACAAGTTATAGTATTTACTTTTAGATATTTGATTCACAATTTATACGTTTCGTCACGATGTTTCTTTCCATAAAATGATTTTACTCATAACATTCAAACAGACTGAAAGATAATTAAATTTGTTTTGTTTCCAGAGCGAAGAATACATCAAGAAATGTGAACGAACAATACGAACTTGTGGAATACCGTGTGAAGTGAGAACATACTTTTTTTAAATTAAATACACACATGCTTATTTTGTAAAATAACCTTTTCCTTTTGGAAGAGGCATAATTAACACTGGCTATGGCACTTATACGAGTATATTAAATCGGATCAGCGTTGCGGGAGGCGGAAATAAACTCCAGCTTATTTCTCTAGACTGAAGATACGCCGAAATTTCTTTAATATTTTGTATTTTTAGTACCTATGCATCATCTATGAATACACAGAGGTAATGTCCGCCCCAAGTCTAGTAGCGCCGACGTAAACACAGAACTTTTGTTCGCCCGGAATCCATGCAGATTTATACGTACAACACAGGTGTGTACAAGCCGCAAGCGCGTTGCGCCGCGCAATACACAGCAGTGTTTTCCGCTGCAGGGAAAGTGTTAAGCGATTTTTTTGATTTGACAAACATCCTATAATCAATTTTCTTCTTTTTCTTCCAGACAATTTCAAAAGTGGTACGCTGGAGGCGTCTCGCATTGAACGAGATCCACAGAGTGCGTGACGATATCGAACACTCCCGAAAGTCATACAAAGACCTGATCATCCATGCCTTCCGCAAGCTTAACCACCTTCGGAAGCACGCCAACACGAAACTCCGGATTGCTGTGCAGAGGCTGCAGACCTGTGTACAGACTCCTTATCAACAGGATGAGCCAAAATGAGACAAAAGCTATAGATGTTTATGACTATTTTCATCTCGACGATAACTCATATATTACTTCGGAGTGGTGTAGCATAAAGTCGAGAGAGTCTGTGGTTTTGTCAGTGGGACGAACAATGGTCCAAAAAAATAACGCCATTCCATGGGTGGCATGACCCTCTGGTCTGGAATGGAAACGTAGCTACTGTTTTTAAGACTTCATGATACACCACTGGAGCATTTTACGTTTAAGTTTTTTGTCGAGACGAAATGATGGTAAATTTGGACATAGATTGCGTTGCGATGAAACGTGGTGCCATAAATATGTAAGTTAGATGTAAAATCAAAATATAGTACAAAGGATCTAAGCGGAATTTATACTTGTATGAAAATGTTAAGTAAAATTAAGACTTTCACTCACATTAAACATGTCAACACACAGAGATGTTGAGCAATACGTAATAAATAAAAAAGAATTTACAGTGATTATTTCAGTTAATGATGGCACATTTTAAGATACTCGTTATCAGAAAATATCTCATTATCAAGATCGGTAGTATTTTATTCTATAATCCTACAAATTGGATAATTGGACAACGTTTTGCAAAATTTTTCGAAACCTTGGGACTGTATTGCCAATATAAGAAGCAAAAACTATAATGTACCATATAGCATCAAGATATTATTGCTAATTGTTTCTGTGAAACAATTAGCAGAATAATATTGAACGCAGATTGACGGCAATAATTATAAAGTATTCTATAAACCAATCACTGTCGCTTATGTATTAAAATATAACTTTAATTAGGAAACAACAAGTAGGTAGTTACTTGCCCTTAATCGTTGTATGGAAGGGATTAATATGGTGCTAACATGGGAGTTTTGCAGGGTGCATATTTGGCTCTGCAATCTCTAACTTAATTGACTCATGATTAGAGTTACTAGATATGATGAAAAAAGAGGATATCTTTGCTTTTCCATGTATTTATCCTTTCATTTTTCTTAATCTGCCTTCCTTCTTAAGTCTAAAATTAAGTAATGAAAATGCCATGCATGACGATCGTAAACGAATTTCATCCAAAAACGGGCAGGTTACCAAAGGTTCATAGAAACGAACTCCAGAATAAGATTCCTTTTAATCCGACATTTCTGCTTTAAAAAATGCGTATTTAGACTTTAATCCTCTTTTGCCAATTTATCTGGCAACCCTCATCATGATACAAAATTTTGTTTTGATTGGTGGAATAAGATTTTAATGTACTACAAATGTTAGTACTTAGGGATATGAGATACATAGATAAGTACAATTGATTGTTTTAATGCTAATAATTTTTACCAAACAAATTATTCCAGTGAGAATAGTAGTTCCTACGATTGGCTTGAATTTCTATTGCTTTTAAGTTTATATGTAATAAATGTTATTTGTTAACAATCGTACTTAGTGTCACTGTGATAGATATAATTTATATTAAATTATTTTGTCAGTAAACTAATCACGTAAGTCATGGGTGTTATAGAAGGGGACAGGGGTTCCAAAATTTTAAAAATATTCATATTTTAACACTTTAAATGTGGGCAACACAACTACTGTCTTTTACTATGCGTAATGCATGTCGCATGTCCATGGATATATGGATTACGGGCGAACACAAGTGCTGTGTTACGTCATTTTTACAAGAATGTGGGCGGACACAGGTGTGTGAATCGTCGGCGCATCTCCAGTTTAGAGAAAACATCTCCAGTTTAGTGCAGTCAAAATGTTAACTTGATTTTCCCTTAACTTCACGCTGAACAACCTGAAATAATAAATCCCTACATTTTAGTTTTTTAATAATAAACCTAACAAAAACGCAGGCGGGCAACGTGATGGAAAGCAATCACCTCTAGATGCCTCTAGATATGTAAACCCCAGATAAGTCGTCAATAAGTCGCCAGTTTTTTCGCCCTTGTAAGAGGGGGTCCGGACCCCTAAAACCCCCTACTTACGCCCATGATGTAGATAGTGCGTACAAAAGTACAATTTCTTTTATAGGTCTTATGTTAACATGATCGTTGTTAATTTTATTATGAATAATGTAACGAATATTTTTATAATAAAATATTAACAAATTATTTGTATCTTTCATTTTTTTCCTTTATTATTGTACATATGAATTCCGTTTATAGGAGGAATCGTTTTAAAAATACGTTGACATAACTTTTCATATGTTTTTAATAAACAATTAGACGTGTTTATTCTTACAATTGCTTAGTATTATAAACTTATTTGACGTTAATCTACTTCGATAATGATAATTACAAAATAATGGAGAACATTCGGTAAGTAAACTTTATTACCAAATTCTAATTGAAAGGAAAATCTTATAAAAACTTATAAACCTATGTTAGTAAGATCCGGTCAGTTGTCTACTGTTGTCCGGACTTGTGGAGAGGAGATGTATTTGAAGTTTTAGCGTTACTAACTTATTCACGAGCGCTCTCAAGCGTAGTCGATGTCGAACGATACCAGGGACGTTTAACTGCATCGCCGCGTCTTATTTTTTCACACGATACAGAACGATAAAAGCTTAATCACCGCCAGGTCAAGAAGATATTCCATAGCGTTCGAACGGAAAGAGGTCCCTCTTTCCGTTCGAAACTAAATATGCTACTCTTACCCAACGGTACTGTCATGTAAGGGAGATGGGTAGAAATTATTCGGGCCTCGAGGGTTCCCTCTTTACCAGATCTTATTCACGAAGATTTCAAATACCCCTCGGACGGGGTCGCACGGTTGGCATTGATAATATATATATATATATATATGTTACGGGAAGGCATCGAAGGCTGTCGTGGCCCCCGCTGATTCCGCTTATTATCGAGGGTATCGCCGCGATATCGTCCTAGAAACGCTGACGCTTAAAAATAGCTTGTCTGACAGTACAAGAACTGTCGAATAAATAAAAAAATCACGTATTACGAATTTAATGATGAAATAGTATTTAATTACATAACAAGCTAATGTGACACAAGAAAATAGGAAATCCATGATCCTATCCAATCAAGCGAATCGATTACAGAAAACAAACCGATAAAATGCATGCGATATTATCAGATCACGCTAAGGTTATCATTGTTTATAATGTATGGTTAGAATACTAATAGATCGTATTTTAACTTTTAATCAGATGATTTTTTTAAAATAGGTACGGGTGGGTAAGTACTATGTCTGTTAACACTTTCCATGCGGTCTACAACATTTCTGTGTTGTACATCTGTGTTGTACATAGAAATCTGTATCAATTTCGGGCGAACTAAAGTTCTGTGTTTACGTCGGCGCTACAAGCCTGGGGGCGGACATTACGTGTCTGTGTTCGTAGATGATACACAGAAGATAAAAAATACAATATTTCAGTAAATTGTAAGCGTATCTTCAGACTAGTCAAATAATCTACAGTTTAGCGCCGCAGTCAAAGTGTTAAATTTATCTTTTATGTGAGAAGAGTAGAAAAAGGACATGCAAGCCACCTAAAGTTAAGTAGATACTGCAGCCGTTGACCATCCACAGATAACCGCAAAGAGAACTGAAGCTCTATCTGTGGGAATCCCTAGATACATTGTTACTCCTGAAGACTAAGGCAGTTGCCTCGCTTTCTAGGTTAGCCGACAATCGCATCTCTAACCAAAACATAAGAATTTTTTTACAATGGATTATGGTGGTGGTACCTCCCTCGTCGAACTACACATCTATTTCCTATGAAGTTAACTTTATATAGTTATAAGATATCTAATTCGATAAAACTTTGCTTTACAAAAAATAACTAGATCAAATCTTTCTTAATAGCGACATGGTTCTAACACAGGCAATACGATTATTATTAATATTTTGATTATCATTTAGATTGTTTTGCTAACTGTACCCTTAATCTAGACTTAGATCAATGTTCATTAGTAATAGGTTTATTTTATACAAGTTTACATTTGGATTATTTCATTGGCGTGTATTAAGAATTCTTTACAAATGTTATTCCGAAACTGCGTGGCTTATCTGTTGGTAGTATTTTTTTCAATTGCGGAAAGCGCCAAGGTAAGTAAATTGTAAAACTTTTTACCATATTATTGCAAGCAGAGCTGACCAAAATACATTTTGCTTCAATTAAAATATAGACTAAAAATAAAATCTCTCAAGTTTAAAATATAAAATACAAATTATTTGTAAGTCTTATAATTAACGTAAAATACTAAATTTATTTTATTTTACATATGAAAATCGATAGATTGGTAATAATTGATGCGGTTGGATAGGAAGTCATGTCCTATGAAAAAATTGAATGGTTTTAATTAATCGTAATTTTTGAAGAAGCCAAGCGGTGCCAATATCGTAAAATTTGCAGCGTTAGTATAAATTAGGTACATAAAAATTACAGTTGCCGATAAATTATGTAGGAGAGCTACTAGTCACATACGAGAGTTATATCAATGCGTCTCTCGAGCTGGACAAGACTGACCGGGAGCTAATAAATACCTGGACAGCGGATTTCCAGGTGAAGCAGGTCAACATCACCTCACACTACCGCCTGGACATGACTAGACACAGAGAACACAGTTATCGAGGGAAAAAGAATAATCCAAAGGTTTGTCTGTCATATCTTGTGTCTTAAAGAAACTAGTTTGCAGAACACCTGATGTTAACACTTACTTTTCCTGTGGCATAAAACACTTCTGCAACTCGCTTGCGGCTTGTACACACCTGTGTTGTACATACAAATCTGTATGGACTACGGGCGAACACAAGTTCTGTATTTACGTCGGCGCTACAAGACTGAACGCGGACAGTACGTCTGTGTACTCTTAGATGCTACATGGATGCTAATAAGTACACAATCATAAAGAGCTCCAATTAGCCGTCCGCTGAGGGAATTATACGTGAAAAACGACTGGAGTTTTCCCATAAAATTTATTTGAAACTTGAAATTTGACTCAATTTAAATATTTGCCCATTTTACTTACGTAAATTTAGTTTAATATTAGTATTCGTTTCAGTATAGTTATTTTTTGTTTGCAGTGGAAAGACTGTATATCCCTACAGGAATTTGAAATAAACAAGTCAAAATCTACGTATTTTGAAAGAGAAAGTGAGTGCCTAACGATCGCTATCTCTGCAGACAAGAAAAAGCGGCAAGCCATACACCAATTAGAAAAAGAGGTAATTACTAAAAATTATGTTCCAAAAAAACGTACCTAACGTTTATTATATGCTCCAGCTGTCTTTTTTTTATTGTGAAAGAGTAAGAAATGGGCATGAAGGCCACCTGATGTTGAGTGGTCACTGCAGCCCATGGACAACCACGTCCAATCTCAAACAGAACAGAAGTTCTAGTTAAGGATGGACGCGGATGCGTTCCTACTCTTGAGGACTAAGATGGTGACGTGCTCGGAAGATAACGAAGTAGGCCACCGAGGGTTTTTTAGTGGGTGAAAATCCCACATACCCCGGATACGCTCCCACGTTACCGGGTAACTTTGAAAGGTTTTTCCCCCGAAACAAAAAAATATCCGCCCCTAGTCTTGTAGCGCTGACGTAAACACAGCAATTTTGTTCGTTCGTAATCCATACAGATTTTTTCGTACAACACAGGTGGGTACAAGCCGCTAGTGCGTTTCGCCGCGCATTACACAGTAGTGTTTTAAGCCGCAAGGAAAGTCATGTTTGACACTCTTCTAACATTCGTTTTATTTGTATAGATACCTGTTACTGTCCATTCGCCATTATCTTGCCGATATCCGAGACCCTCTTTGATAACGTACGTCCAAAAGTATATTTTGTCTCCGATCTTCAGCGATGCGTTTGGGTCTCTGAATGTCCACCTTCCATTTTTGGCTCTTGTGATGTCCCTAGACCAAATCCCAGCTTCTAAACCTTCCATCTCACGGTTAAGCTGGCCGTGGAACGCGAAGAGGGAAAAGCCATCATCTGAAATTAAAATATTTCATTAGTTTTAAATAATCCTGCTGTAAGTACTGGGATATACGCCAACGTTTTTTTTGTGAGAAAAGTTTAGGTTCAAGCCTACTCAGCCTGCCTAAATCCGCCAATAATAATATTTAAATGTGTCAATTGTAGAATAAATTTGTATTTCATATAATTTCTTAAAGACATAGAGAAAAATATATACACTCAAAACTATTTTCGTTCAATGTTTTTCAAGTTCTGTTACATTTAAATTGTCCTTCAATTACAGTTATTAAAAATGCGCTTGAGGCTTGAGACGTAATTTTACTTGTAATAACGCCGAGAGCATTAAAGAAAATCTTTCACTTTTCAAGATTAATAATATTTATTAAAAAAGATGTACTAAAAGATAGGTCTTATATTTTTTTATTTATTAAGCAATAATTACGGTTTAGCATAAAACTTTGAACCGAGAACATCGTTAACAGAATCTTGGCATTATGAAGTTATCATCCTATTTATGCAGCTCAATGGCTGTCTGCTCAAAGCTTGTGGACTTTGAGGTATCCCTTTACCTCCCAAGGGATCTACTTTCAACGATGAAGTAGTTACATCCCCGTTGATAAATGTACCAACTCAATAATTCTAGCGAAGACTATATTTCGCCGATAGGCGGTGCAGAGGAATTTTTCATTTGCCTGAGTTGGTTTAAGAGGACGTCCTTTCGATGATCGGAGGAAAACTTGGCAAAATATTGTAGTTGTAACCAAATTTTTCATCTCCTTGATCGTAAGACGGAACGGGTGGCTTCGTCGGTTACTGCCTGAGCTGCATTAACACTTTGATGGCGGCGCTCGTCTACAGATTTGTCTGAACAACACAGGTGTGTACGAGCCGCAAGCGCGTTGCGCCAAGAAGTGTTGAAATCCGCAGGGAAAGTGTTAAGCAGTCGTCCTCCTGACGGTCGGAGTAAAACTTGGCAGAATACGGTAAATATGACGTAGACTTTGGACCTCGTTGGTAAAATCCCAAACTTATTATGGACATAAGATGAATTTTACAAGTTGTTGCTAAAATGCGCTTGAAATCTTTGCTTTCGCGTATTACCTATCTATTGGACCCGTACAAATAATAAAATTGTAACTAATCTATGTCTGGATATGGAAGATACTTATGTATGTGAAAAAAAAAATATTATTAGTGGCATTTATCAACGCAATACAACTCAAAACAAAAGTTATTAGAATTTTTATTTCTTTCTATTTATTTGTTTGTTTTCGATCCATTTCATAAGGTATCCACGCGATTCTGTTTCCGGTTCCGTTTCAGGAGGTTTGTATGCTCGTTTGCTACTCTTTTCATATAATTAAATTTGTATTTTATTTTAATAACGTAACAGCATACAATGTAAGCTTGTTTTAATGTGGATTGAACGACCGCATCACCATCGTTTATTATCTCGTGTGGGTTTTACTACCTGTGGTGATACTAATGACAAATGTCGTTAGCAAGTTATCAACTAGTTTTGATAATGCATCGTGTTTAGTATGACTTGGTTAGGCATTGTAAGGGTAATTAATACTGCTTATAGTGTTGGAAATTATTCCTTTTTAATGGTTACCATGGCAACCACCGACACAAGTATTGTGGGGGAAAAGTATTGTGGTGCGGGAGTTCTAAAGTCACTTAGGATAATCTCCACTAAGCGTCCACAACGATCAAAATGGTCCTTTACTCGTTCCACATAACGACTGCGGTCATTATGTGGACTAAAGGTTTTTTAGCCTGTAGGAAAGACTAAAGGATCATTTTGATCGTTGTGGACGTTTAGTGGGACGCACCCATGCCGATGTTTTTTTGTACAATTTGAAATTACTTTCGAGATGGCATGTTCCATTCGTAAATGCTGTTAATATTAAAATTATTTTCATACAACAGCTCTTTTCATCTTCATATAAGAAAGTATTGGGGCATTGAGACTGTCAACTTTTATAAAAATGACATATTTCATTTGTTTTGCCGAATCCATCTTTAAATATGTCGGCACATATTTAGCAAGCTATTTTGTATAAAAAAGTTACAACGCATTGTCTATGGTGCTGTCGGATGTACGGTTAGAAAAAACAACAACAAAAGAAAGACAGAAAGAAAGGAATAAAGAGCGAGAGAGAGAGAGAGAAAGAAAGAAAGAAAAAAAGAAAGAAAGAATTTAATTTTAACATACACCACATCCATAAATTAATTAACAAAAAAAACAAAAACATATATTAAGAAAAACGCTTATAAATTAATAAAAATATGAATTGCTATTTATGGAGAGCGGAGCTTAGTTTATTTAACACTATTAACACTACGGCGCTTATATATTAAATCAGGTCAGTGTTGCGGGAGGCGGCATTAATCTGGAGCTTATATCTTTACACTGAAGATGCACCGACAAATCACTGAAACATTTATTTTTAAGTTTTTGTACACGGTATATTACAAAAGGAAAGATATATAATAGAAAATGTAGTAGATGCTTATTTCAAAATAAAATCTCTTCCAGCAGCCTCGGGACTGGAAAGTGTTATGAAAAGCGAATCTAGCGTGCACCAAACCATATTGTATTTTTTAGCATCTGTGTATCATCGACGAATACACGGACGTAATTCCCTCAGTCTTGTAGCGCCGATGTAAAAACACGTTTTTCGCGCGTAATCCATACAGATTTGTACGTACAACACAGGTGTGTACCAGCCGCAAGCGCGTTCCGCTGCACATTATACAACAGTGTTGTGCCGCAGGGAAAGTGTTAAATATATCTTAGTTCGTTAGATTTGATTACGGGATATTCAAATTCAAATTAAAATATTTTATTTCATTATAAAGCATTTATATACACTTAATGAACGTCAAGGGTAC
>DWON01006792.1:0-13550 GCA_018251015.1 Phocides pigmalion okeechobee
TAGACGCGACATTAAAAGACAACGCTGGCGGATTATTTTGTTCTACCCACCAACATATTAACAAGGATTGAACAGCGACAATCTTCGCCCTTTGGAGTATCAACGCATCTATATATACGCTCAGATAGGACTTCAGTGCTGGTTCAAGTTGTATGTGGATATCTATGGGCTACAGCGATTACTTAATATCGGGTGTCCTGTATGCTCGTTTGCTATTAAGTTGTTATTAAAACTACGTTGTTGTAGTCTCTACGATGGTTAATTGGTGACTCACCGATTAACTATCGTAGAGTCAACTTACCCTGATGATGCTCTGTTTTGGGGCGAAACACTAACATGTGTAATAGTATATAATTTTAATCACATCACGTTTTCCTATCCGGGAAGGAAGGTGGGCATAGTGCATGCTTTGAAATATATAACATTAAAAATTGTGGTGGCGGATTGTTGCAAAGTAGTTTTAACAACAACTTAATAGCATAGATTGCTGCGAAGTAACGCCTGATACTATTAACTATGTTCTTTTGCTACTTTTCACACTTGAAAAATGTCTTAAGAAAACTAAATTTTACTACTTTAAACGTATTTTCTCATTCCAAGCTCTGTCAATTAAAAATACTAAGTACACATATGCCTCGCAATTACTGTGCTTCTAGGAAACTTTAAACTTTTTGAAACAATATACATTTAAACGTTAAAATTCAAGAAACTTTGAATAAAGAGGACTTGAAAATCTTTTTCGAATCGTTAAGGTTAAATTAAGCGCATTTAAAGTAATTTACGTTTCACGTAATTTAGATATGAATCTTACATCACGATTTTGCGTTTTGTTTCTGTATTTTTCATTATTCTACCCTTTAGCTTTGCAGCAGCCAAGTACCATCAGCCATATATCTGGAATAATGAGAATAAATTATTAATATATAAGGTCACTAATTAGTACCCGCAAATTCACGTGTTGTTTACTATATCAACACCACAGCGCTTGAGTCCCTACAACACATCGCGTTCAGTGACATTTTTCATTTTTTAATTTCAATGCTTAGTTTTAAATTTAAGTGCTTATAAAATTATAGTTTATTAAAAAATATATTCTATGAAGATATTACGATATTATTTAAGTAAGGCGAAATTCTTAGGTAATAGAACTACAGTTCGACTGGAGTGGTACCACCGATGCACTCATAATCCGCTGTAAACCATTACTTATGTTTCGGTTAAAGATATGATTGCCGGTACACTTACAAGCGAAGTGACCACCTTAGTTCTCAGGAGTACAAACGCATCATCGTACCTCACATTAGTCTTCGGTTCTGATTGAGTATGGATGTTGATAACCATGGTCTGCAGCGAAGAGTTAACAGCCGGTGGTTCATTACCCTTCCTAAATAAACATGGAGTGACAACGCATCTGTGCATGACGTCACGTATGACTTTAGTCCAGTTTTTTGTATGTGAATGTCGATGGGTTCCTGAGTCCATTTAACATCAGATGGCTTGCACGCTCGTTTACTACTTTTCCAAGAAAACAAATATTATGTGACCAAAGTCGCTGACTTTTCCTAAGTCTCTAAAGAAAACTATGGCTACCTCTAAAATATATGTATATAAGCGTGAACTGCCGTTAATTGCAGAAATATAATTATCGTATAGAGCAGTAATTATACCTCCTTGAAGATTTTATTTTATAATATATAACTATTTCAATTTAATAATTAACCAATTATTATCAGCGATCAATTTATTTGGTGCCTACGCAATTTTGTGTAAATTCAAAGCTACGACATTCTTGGATCAGTATCTCTACGATAATTATTAAAGCGCCGAGAAAAAATAATCGTAGAAATAACATTGTAATAATAAATTCATACCAACTAAATATAAATACAACTTACTTCTGCCTCATATCGTAGCGCAGATTGTAACGAACATAATGGATGTTTGCTAGATACAAAATGAAAAAGAAAAACGCAATTAATATTACTACGAACGCGAAGAATTCCAAATACCAAAGAACATTGGTGAATATGCCGTGCATTGCAAATGAATAATTGTTTATTTTAGTTATTTTGCATCTGTCTATATCTAAGCTATATATTTTTTTAAACAGATATTAATGCAAGGAAAGGATTCACTTGAATTGAGTTGTATTTAAACTTTCGATTCCCACTAACATTCGTATAATACAAAAAAAAATTACATATTGCTAAACTTATTTTTTCTAAGTATACTAGCTAGTACTTTATGAAATTTATAAATATTTCATAATTTATGAAGCATTAAATGGAAAATAAATATTAAAAATAGGGAATTAAAAAAAAAAATCTTTGCCCATAATCGACATTAGAAAACATCGTACTTCAAATTCCAAAGCGTTATATTCAATGTTATGTTTATTTACTGAAATAAAAGGTTTATATTTTCATTTATAAGTTATGTCTTAATTTAACAATGTTTTGTATAATTGTTATATTAATAAATTTTATTTATTGTACTTATTGGGTATTTTTAATTCATTAAAACTCACTTCAGTATGTACACCAACTTTAAAACACTTTCCCAACTTTCGTAATCTTAGTTCATGACTTACGAATTTCTAGTCCAGAGGGTGCACAACCGTGATTAACTATACGAAAAATAGGCAAATAGACTAAAATTAATATTTACCTAATTATAAGTACATATAGGATTCATATAAGTCTTACTTGGTCATAATTGAGTGTATTCTATCTCTTAAAATGACTGTTAAAGTAACTTAAGGATGTGTCATTCACTTTTTGGGTCCATAATAATACCATAAGTATAAAATATCTAAAAGTGAGAGCATGAGAATAAAATAATTCTCTTGAAAATAATTATCTGCGGCATCAAATCCGGCGAGCGGATGTTTAGCTCTCTGTGATTGGGACTAAAAAGAAGCCCAAAATATAAATTGGTAGACTACCGACTCTACCGACTACATACCGAATAGTTCAGTTTAATTTTATTTCAATTACGTTTTTTGTACAGGATGTCCGAGGAGAGAAGGTAATCACTTTTGAATTTCTTCATCCAGTGAAAGCAGACGCAAGATGTTTTTTTCTTTGCGTGCACAAAATTAACTTTGGACGCAAATTTAATAATTACATAAGTAGGTACCTAGATATGCCATAGTATTTACTTGACTAATTCGATAGATATGATTATAATACAGGTATTATTTATAATATACAAGTAATTGGTACGAAATGTTTGAATTCCAGAAAAGGAATCTTGTTAGAAATGTAATCAATCTAGGGTAAAAAGTATACCTACGTAGTAATCATCTTTTTTTGGAGTAGATACCTACTCAGTGAGTACATTAGACAAATTTTAAGCTTATTATTAATAGTAAGGGATGGCTCTTTAGAGTTAATGGAAAGCATATATATTGACATTAAGGAAATGATATTTATTTAATAATAAACAGAAACCAAATCTTTATTAATGAATAATATGATGCGTCCGGTCAAATAAGTAACAAGATTAATGGATGCTGGAAAATATTTACTATTAATTATTACAGAATCATCATTTAAATAATTAAGATGCACAAAAAAACCTGTGTGTATAAAACAAAATAGGTCTGAGCACTTATGCTAAAAGTGATCCATAATAACCTTGTTGACATAACAAAATTGTAGCAATTATTATATTAAATTTGTACTAAATTTTGTTTATTTAAACTTTAACTACATTTTTAGTTTCGCAGTAATTTTAATACGTTTACTTTCACCGCTCTATATCTGAGCTTATTTTGTAATATAATAAGCGGCAATAAAGCGTCAAAAGTGATGTGCATATTACACTTTGATACTACAATAACATACTTCATAAATATTCTGTAAAGGACACGTAATATTTGTTTTATCTGTTGGTTATGGTGTGTCACATATACGTCATGCCAAAGTGACATTGACACAATGATCAGCCAACTGCTGTCATCGTCATAATAATAAAATTAACCAAATTTTTAGATTTACTTACAAAATGTACCATATTTTTCCACGTAATTCAATAAAGTCATCACGCGTCAGTAAGTCCGAAAGAAGTTTTGGTGAAAATTGTGCACTTGTAAAAAATTCTAGTCAACTTTAATGTATAGTGTGATCTTGAGCGAAATCAAGTATGAAATAATTATTAGTGCGTTATGTATGACTATTACGAATTGGAAGATCGCAAAATGAAAGGCACCCTTCGTGATTGGCGTAAAACTTTACGGACCCCGGCTACTTACAGAGTGGGGAATGCAGTGAGAATACAGCCCCAATTTATATATCTAGTGGCACTTGTAGGGGTTTTCCTACTCATATTATTTTATTATAACTGGTGGACGAGTAGCCACGTTCAGACTATGCACAGATGGACAAGCTCGATGCGGCCTTACAATAAAACATATCCACTTACAGCTCCCATTCATTCCGGGGAGATTGTAACATTTAGGATAGGTATAGTAGCAGACTTAGACACCAATTCCAAGAGTAGCAGTAAGCCCCATACGTATAATAGTTTCTTTAAAAGAGGTTTTCTTAGCTATAATCCTACTAGGAATTTTGTGTCAATATCGTGGGAGAAAGTTCCAGCAACACAGCTCTCGTCGACATATTCACATAAAGGAAGAGGCATGGAACTGTCTGAGTTGATTGTTTATGATGGCAGACTTCTCACATTTGATGATAGATCAGGCATGGTAATTATTTCTTATTATTTGCTTAACTTATCAAACAGTCATCATTTTTATCACTCTTATCTCTTGTTTAATAGAATTTTTATCTGGCGTCCTAATCTAAATTTCATTGGAAGTTAGATATGCTTATCAAGGAATCATTACTGCTTGCAAAATGTTGCAGTGGAAAAGTATGTTTGCTGGCCCACATGCAACCGTCTACTCAAGAGCAGAAATACAGCAAAGTTAATTCAATTAACACTTTTACTCGCAATGCTCATATATAAGGTCAGGTCAGCGTTGTGGAAGGAAGCACTAGCCTGAAGCTCATATGTTTAGACTGAAGATGCACCGACAATTCACTGAAATATTGTATTTTTTAGCATTTGTTTATCATATACAAATACATAAACGTAATGTCCACCTTCAATCTTATAATGCTGATGTAAACACCACTTTTGTTTGCCCATAATCTGTTTAGATTTGTACGTACCACACAGGCACACAAGCAGCACGTCAGTGTAGTATACTGCAGGGAAGGTGTTAAAACTCCTATTGCGTACTCAGTTGGTTTCAGATGGCCATGAGGAAACTTGAAATTAATGTCTATTCAGTAGCTAATATGGCAAATGTAGTAAAAATAAAAATGTGGTTAATAGTGTGGGTGTAGCTTCAAAGCCCTTACTTTTCAAGAAAAATAAGTACCTACAATACAGATGTTACTGTACGGCCCTAAGGTAGAAATATATATAGTGATAAGGGCAGTGCAATAGAACAAGTATCCCCACTAATATTATAAATGTGAATGTAAGGTTATTTGTTACACTTTTATTAAAAAATATATATATTTACTAAAATGTTGTTGGCAGACATGATTGTTTTTCAAAAAAAATTAAAATCTACCAATTAAAAAACCTTATAATTAATATCCTTAGTTACTTATAGTTTCAGCTGTTTTAATATTTTGTTTATTTCATGTAATTTATGATCTTTGATAAATACATAGCGGTTTCAATGCAAGCGAAGCCACAGGTAAAAAGTAGTATCCTATAATTTTCAATTTCATCATGTAATATTAAGGTTCTATAAATATTAAATAGAAATTTAATAAGTTATTATTCTTCCAAATTACAGGTGTTTGAAATAGTCAATAACAAAATGGTGCCATGGGTAATCTTGTCAGATGGAAATGGCCATATGGAGAAAGGGTTTAAGTCAGAATGGGCCACCATTAAAGATGAAATTCTTTATATCGGTTCCATGGGCAAAGAATGGACAACGGCTAGCGGAGAGTTCCAGAGTTATGACCCCATGTGGGTTAAAGCTATAAATATTCATGGAGAGGTATGTATCTATCCTGGGCTTACTATGATTTGTTAGTGTGTTTACACTAGGCATTCCAATGTTTACATTACACTTTAGGTAAGACTAAAATCTTATTTGGGGTTTCATTGAACATGTCTAATGTAACCATTATCCGCCGCCCTCATAATCCACCATAAAGCATAACTTATGTTTCGGTTGGAGAGGTGTGATTGCCGGCCACAATTTGAAGCGAGTCAACAATCTTAGTTCTCAGGAGTAGCAATGCATCTACGTTTAAGCTCAGATACGATTTCAATTGTTTTTGAGGTTGGACATAGATGTATATGGACTGCAACTACTTAACATCAGGTGGCTTTGTGCTCGTTTGCTACTCTTCTCACGTAAACAAAAATGACCATTTATGTTGAGGTTGACTGAATTTGTTTGTGACACCTGTGATATAAAAAAAATGTTGTTTGTGATAAAATTAGCCTTTAACTGTAAATGCTATAAATAGTATGTTTCAATGCTCAGGAAGATAATTTTAGTGTTTAGTTATTATATTATTAATGAAATATTTCTATATTAAAAAAATTCTTAGCGTATACAATTAAATCTAATTTTAATGTTTGTGTCAATCAGACATTAATTAGGCATTGTGTGGTTATTACAAGTTCTGATTAAAACTACTTCTACTTCCAATCTCCCCTCCCATCTTAATTTCCTGGCTTCAACGTACAATCATTACATACTGGACCAATAGGCTAACAATTAATGGTATGCATCATTAATACTGAATACTCGGAACTAATTGTAGATGAACCAAATAGCTGGATCACATCAGATAAGCTACACTAATTGCTTGACCACATCAGATAGACATCAAACTTATCTGAAACATTCATGAAAATATTATTATGTCTTATATCGGTTTGTTTAATTCAAATTGACTTACATAACATACATAGAGGATTGATTGTACATTATTTCTTTACATTACAAGGTGTGTCCTTAATGTTATCTCATGACTATGAAGGTAAAATATATATGTTTATATATTTATACATTATTTGCTTCTATAGATAAATATTTAATGTTAGTTTTAGTTTAACATTTGTCTTATCATATTTCACTTTTAGTTAGCTAACATATCAAGTTGTACTTCTTATCACAAAATTAAAAATGACGCAACGAGTCTCTAGGCGATGTTCTGCCAAATTAAATATAAAAGATATAAATACAAGATTTAAAGGTGGCAGAATTATAGTTCGACCGGGGAGGTACCACCGCCGTCCTCATAATCCCCGGTGAAGCGTTACTTGTGTTTCGGTTGGAGGGGTGCGGTTGCCGGCTACACTTTGAAATGGGGTGACCATCTTAGTCCTCAGGTGTAGCAACGTGTCTAAGTTCGAGTTCAGATGGGATTTCGGTCGTGTTTGTGATTGTACGTGGATGTTTATGAGCTGCGACTACTTAACATCAGGTAGTTTGCATGTTCGTTTGCTACTCTACTCACATAAACAAAAATAGAACACAAGTCAGCAACAGACTTTCGTTATTAATTCCCTCAGTAAATACATTGTACTATGCTTCAGAGATTCATGAAGTCATGAAATCTTATGACCTCAGCTGGGGTTCTGTGGTTGAAAATGCTAAAGTGGTCACCAGTGCACGGGGAAAATAAAAAGAAACTACCCCTACCGCTACAAATGCCACCCATACAGCCACAGCTCATCTTCACAAGCTTCATGATATACGTCTCTGAACAATTTTAGAAGTTATCACCCAAGACGAAATGAACGACAATATTTGCACCTGGATCGTTTATTTAGACATAAAAAATATTAGAATTTAGTGCGGATTTATTTGTGTATGGATATTCAAACTTACAGGAATTTAAAATTACCAGAGATAAGTTATCTTTAGGCTATATTTACAATTGATGCAACATTTTGAGTCTTCGAAATTAGTTACGAAATTAGATCTTACGACTTACTGTTGGATGTTTGAGCTGCGGCTACTAACTTGAACTGGTCTGCATGCTCGTTTGTTAGTCTTCTTATATAAAAACTTAATTAGTTGCAGTTTAGTCCTGTAAGGTATTACGGTGCTACGCATGAGATATGAAGTCTTTACATATACCGCTTGTTTTGCGGCATGGGCTAAAATCATATTATTAAAAAATCTTGTATAAAACTAATGTAGGTAACATTATAGATACTGATTTTCTAACAATTTCTTATTTTAATTATTCCAGGTGCAGCACTTAAGCTGGGTAAATCAGTATAAAGCTGTGAGGAGTTCTATTGGGATCCAGTGGCCAGGGTACATGATCCATGAATCAGGAGTGTGGTCTCCGGTCACTGAGAAATGGCACTTCCTGCCAAGAAGATGCAGTCATGAGTCGTACAACGAAACGAGGGACGAATTGATGGGCTGCAATTTTTTGATAACCGCCGATAGTAACTTCAATCATGTACAGGCAACTGAGGTTAGTGTTACCATTAATAATCGGTGCGGCGCTTATATAATATATAGAGTCAGCGTTGCGGGAGGCGGCTCTAAACTGGAGCTGTTTTCTCTAGACTGGACATGCGCCGATAATGTAGTATATATGTAGTGTAGAATCTATGAATACACAGACGTTGTTTCCACTCGCAATTTTTTGCGGCGACGTAAATACAGCACTTGTGTTCGCCCGTAACCCATACTGATTACGAACACAGGTGTGTACAAGCCGCAAGTGCGTTTGCCATGTAATATACAGCAGTTGTGAATGCTGCAGGGAAAGTCCTATATGTATTTTGTTGTTATGGTAGAAGCAAATAAACCCCAACCAATTTGTTTGGTTGTCACTGGCGCCTATAGAATTGCATTTGTAAACGTGCTTGCAGTCCATTTGATTGTAAGTGATCAGCCGCCCATAGAAACTTCTAATATACTCTAAACAGAAGTGCACACAGCACCTACCCCATAGCCAGTATAAACCAAGATTGTCTCTCAGCGCCCTTTGGTCTACGGTTTTATTCCATGTAGATTGTATTTCCATTATTTGTTACAAATAATAATAAATGACAAATTTTCAAAATTAAGTTTTATTGCAAATGGAAGCATTTATTAAATTTTAATTAATTAGCTCTTACTCATGCTTTTTTAATATAAAGAAAATTCGACATACTAACCGCTAATGCTCCTCTCAAAAGCAACAGATATTTTTCGGATGAAAATTATTTTTTCACGTTTGGCTTTGCTTCGAATAGAAAAACGGCTCCCGCTTTTTCAAGAGCCGGAACATACCTGAAGGTAATCGCAGATGCGTTGCTACGGAAAACTAGGATGGTCGAGTAATTTGTGACTCAGTTGACAAACACGTCTTATTTCTAAAACCTAAAAGTATATAAGTCTTAAGATATTTAAATTGTTATAAAAAAAATCAAGGAAGTTCGTAATGTTAAATTATGGGTTTATAGGTCCCAATGTCAGAGCACGTTATCAATATATACAATTGTAAATTGTCGCAAAAAGGTTAATGAGTTAATTAGGCCATAATTGCGAAACATTACATCATATTTTTAATATGCGCAGCAAATTTAGAGGACAAAAAAAACGTTCCATTGTCATGTAATTTTAATTGCCAATTACTGTTTTAAATAAATATGATACAATTTAACATATTTACATAATCTTTTATTGTTTAATTAAGACTTATCTGTAGACGAGTCTGGAATGTTAACTACCCCCCCACTAGTACAACCCACTAATGCAACAATTAAAGGTGGGAGAACTATAGTTCGACCGGGGAATACTCCCCTCATAATCCACCGTAAAGCATTACTTGTGTTTCGATTGGAGAGGTGCGGTTGCTGGCTACACTTTGAAGCGAGGCGACGATCTTAGCCCTAAGGAGGAGGTAACGTAGCTACTTTCGAGCTCAAATAGAATTTCGGTCGTGTTTGTAGTTGTACGTGGATATCTATGGGCTGCGACTACTTAACATCAGATGCCCTGCATGCCCGTTTCTTACTCTTTCACAATAAAAAAATAAAAAACAATTATAATACCAAAAAAAACTTATAAATAAAATACTGCATCCAGATTACTGTCTTAATTGATTTATTATTTTTTAATCTTAATAAGTTTTTTTTAGATAACAAAACACCAACCGAAGCACGGCTTCTCATCGTTCAAGTTCATACCTGGATCCAATGATGAAGCGATCGTCGCTTTGAAGACCACCGAGTTTGAAGGGAAAACCGCCACCTACATAAGTGCATTTAAAACGGACGGCTCTGTACTATTACAAGACACTTTCATAGAAAACCTTAAGTATGAAGGCCTAGAGTTTATATGATAAAGTCAGTGTAATACTTAGATCAATATTGTAATTAATATAGATAATAAATTTTTGAGGACAACTCGATCATTGATCGGTGGAAATTCGATCCCAAACTAGGTAGAACCTACGGTAAATCGACAACTGATAAACTTTGATTGCGCCGGTCATATATTAGATCTAGCCAGGATTGCGGGAGGCAGCCCTAAACGTCTCCTAAGACCTAAACCTCTCTTAGACTGGAGATATGCCGAAAATTCACACAACTATTGTATTTTTAGCATCCTTTTAACATTTACGAATACACGTTTTCTCTGGCAGTCTTGTAGCTCCGACGTATACACAGCACTTTTGTCCGCCCGTAATCCATACAAATTTGTCAATACAACACAGGTGTGTAGGAGCCGTAAGTGCGTCGCGCCCAGAATTACACAGTGTTGTAGCCGCAGGGAAAGTGCTACATAAGTTTTACACCCATAACAATCACACAAATATTTGTCCAGGGTGGTAATCAAACCCAAAAGTGAGCTCATTGAGGTTTATCAACCACTACTGTTAGAAGCCATTCAAATGAGTGAACAAATGTGTGAATGTATAATTATAGCATATCGCTTCTTTGCTTCTATAACGTGTTATCTCAAAAAACAAAATTTTACAATAGAGCATTTTTTTACTTACAAAAAATTATTTTTCCTTAATTGTGTATTTTTTTAACGTTTATTGTAGATTACGTACAAAAATTTAACACCTTAGCTATCTCAAATCAAACACGGAGATTTCAATTATCAAATAAAATAAAAAACTTGTGGTTTCAAACTTGTCACGTTATAGAAGCAAAGAAGCGACATATCTAACGTATTATAATTACACATTCCGATTGTTTATATTACCAATAAAGTAATGATTACCACGTTTTATGTGAAACGGGACGTATAAGATATGAATTTGACAGAAGTTTTTGAGGTGCCAGATTTATCTTAGGTACTAAAGTAACAGATCTTGTACGATAACGGTATTTTGAGAAATTCTAGTATTACCAAAACCCACTGACATCGTCAATACCGTTAGATTAGATTAATTTTGTTTTAGTTATCAGATCAAATGTGCTTTTGAAATATTTACAGATGTTTGCAAAGCTCCATATTTTCAGTTAATAAAACTAACATTTTGCTAAAAAAGTATGACAGTCCAGAATGTACCATATGTGATAAAATTATGTTATTATCGATCCTTTTAAAATTTCTGCAAAATGCTAATGTTAAGAGGTATAGATAACGGCACTATAATACCTTCATAATCATCGGTAACAACCTAATGTTGTCCCATTGCGGAGTATGTCTCCTCTCTATGCGACGGTTAGAACCTTGTTAATATGCAAATTGATAAATTTCACATATTTATAAAAAAATGTAATGTCAAGTGTGGGTTGATAAACTTTATATGTATAAAAATGGACGGCCTATTATCATATCATAGACCAATGAATTATTGCTTGAAATTAAAAAATAAGACAAAGGAATAAATAAAATAAAAACATAAGATATTGTCTACAGTGCTAACCTAAATCTAAATTTAAAATTGATACAAAAATTTCAAAGTTGTGATGATTGTATGGGCAAAAATTATTTTCATGCAAATTATTTATGAATACCTTATACATATTTGCCTTAATAATCTACCGTAAAGCATTACTCTTATTTCGTTTGGAGAGGTTCGGTCGCCGGCTACACTTTGAAGCGAGCGGCTATCTTAGTCCTCAGAAGTAGCAATGCATCTACTTTCGAGCTCAGATAGGATTTCAGTCGTGTTTGGTTGTACGTGATGTTTATGGGCTGCGACTACTTAACATCAAGTGGTTTGCATGCTCGTTTGCTACTCTTCTCACATAGATAAAAATACAAATTAAATAACTTACAACATGTTT
Source organism: Phocides pigmalion okeechobee (assembly GCA_018251015.1). Lineage (NCBI taxonomy): Eukaryota > Metazoa > Arthropoda > Insecta > Lepidoptera > Hesperiidae > Phocides > Phocides pigmalion. The sequence continues at coordinate 12,247 of DWON01006792.1, forward strand.
GATATTATTATAATTGTTTAACAAAACCCAAGCATATTTTGATGGCACGTGGCTAAACATTATTTTTTATTTTATTCAATTCTTCGCCTTTGCTCTTAGATAAGATAAAAAATATTGTACACGAGTAAAACGAGCAGGGGGTATTGTGTGTTACTTTATAAGACAAAATTGTCTTGGTTATATTTGAAAATTTTACCCATAAAATTAAACATCTTAACCGTCTCACATGTGGAAATGAAAATAATTTTAACAAGTAACCCATTGAGTATATCATAAAGTACTCAAAAGTGCGTAAAGTCTGGCAATTCGACATTGACGAAATGTGGATTTTTCAGTTTGAAAAGAGACCCATACCCAGTAAACAGCTGGTTTAAATCATAATATGTAATCCATCACATTCCTTCTTGGGTCTTAGTATGAGACGAGCAAGCGTGTTGTCTGTCTTTTAGTAGTTGTTGCACCCTATAGACAAGCAAATGCCACTGTATACACCTCTAGTCATGTCTAAGGACTTGTTAACCCTAATACAGGGGAGTATCATACAGTCGCCTCGCTTGTATATAGCCTGCTACCACACACCTACAGCTGAATCAACAATTACATACAAATACAAATTATGAAGATGCTGATGGTACCTATGTTTGTATCATTTATTAATTAATTTAGAAATGTTTAAGTTTACCACACTTGCTAAATATTTGCAGACTTTGCAGTCAATTGATATTTATAGAAAAATCTTTAACTTAAATTATCTAACAGTGTTCCTTCACAGCGAAACTAATCCGTAACTTATAACTTACGTACACAACTTTGCAAAATTACGACGCTGTACCAGGTATTCGAACTACTGACCCTCTTTTTAGAGGCAAAAGTTAAACCAACAACACCAATAGCCTATTGGTGTTGTTGGTTTAACATTTTTATTATAAACATATAATAAAAAGTATGTCATATCATCTGCAACCTCTGAATAATTATGTAACAAATATCATAATAAATTAATGTATCCGTGAGTATTAATCTGCGTATATGGAAGATTTTCCATATTTTGTTTAAAAACATGCACTATCTAAAAGTGATTTAGCGTATGCAAGTCAATTTATCAGTAGAATTTTACGTTACATAACAATCTTTGCATATTTAAAATATACGAAAAGTAAATTAGCAAATATGGTTATGTTTGTACACGGGGCTTTCTGGTTGCATTTTAATTTTTTTTTTATTGTAAAAAAGTAAGAAACGGTCATGCAGGCCACCTGATGTTAAGTGGTCACTGCAGCCCATGGACAACCACGTCCAATCTC
>DWON01006793.1:0-13548 GCA_018251015.1 Phocides pigmalion okeechobee
TCTATGGGCTGTAGTGACCACTTAACATCAGGTGGCCTGCATGCCCGTTTCTTACTCTTTCACAATAAAAAAAAGTCGTTGTCTAGACGAGCCGTTTTGTCTAGAATGGAGATGCGCCGACGATTCACAAAGGTTGTGTTTAACAGCATCCGTATAGCGTTTACGAATACACAGCTTTCTTGTCCGCTTGGAGACTTGTAGCACCTTCGCTTACTACAGCACTTGTGTTCCCCCGTGCTTGTATAGGTTTGTGTGAAGACTGTGTGGAAGCTCAAGCCGCATGCGCAATGCAAAGTTAAACACAACAGTTGTCTCTCATGCAGTAAAAGTTAGTGTAATGACGTAATACCCTTGAATTGCAAACGAGCCTTAGGATGTTAGTCTTTTCCGTTTTATTAATAAAAATAGTGATGAATAATACGTTAGTTAAATGATTTTCTTGTCTCTTTCTGACTTTGATAGAGTGAGAAGGATAAGAAAACTGTTTAATTAATTATATTTATTTTTATTAGTAAAGGTTTAGTTGCACATAACGGTTCTAGTGACCGGTTAAAATCGATTTGGCATTGGTAAATACGGGGAGTCCCCTAAGGTTTGCATGTCCCTTGTTTATGGTCTGCAAAAACAGCGTAAGGAAATGTGACATTTAAATGTTATAATAATATTTAAATAAAGCAAATAGATATCGATTATCGGTGCAACATCGATTATGGTGATTCAATATCGATAATATCGATTCGGTATCGATGTCTTGAAAATGATATCCTTAATAAATTGAACGATATTGTTGTGTTGTGAGTACACAATTTTGCAATTAAGTGCAATACATTGAGCAAAATTTAAAATAATTGCCAGGAGTTCGTATGAAATTGTTTTTTTTTTTCGATTATAAATTGGTACTTGCGATATCGATTCAAACGTATGCGTTACGCGTTGTATATTAGCTTTTGTTTTTAATATCCTGGTAAGTTATTCACATTTCATTATTCTATAAATATTGAGAATTAAATATGATTTATAAATCGCGTTTTTTTAGAAAAGTCGTCGTATGAATGCGTGTGAAAGTAATATGAAAATAAATTACCAAACGACTTCAGAAAGCAGTTCTCAATTAGATTGTACATATTGTTTCTTTTTGTGTTTCTGCGTAATTCCTTCGTTTATTAAACGATTTCGAAAATGTCCTTTTTTATTTGAAAGGGCTTCTCGTTTGGTCCCGATTAAATTTGAAGATTCACCTTCTCGAAGGGTGAAAAAATTAGGGATGAAACTTTGTATCGAAGTTAAGTTTAGATTCTTTTTAGTCGCACACTTTTGTCAGAGTTGTGGTTGTGACGATGAAGGTGTTGCAAGAGAGTGCTTGTCCTTTACACAAATTTTATATTACAATTGAATTATCTATTTATACATGTTTGATAACATATAAAAATACTTTTGAAAGCAATTAGCATCCGTAAAATACCATCTCTAAGGAAAAATTGGATGAAAGGAAATAATATGGGATGAAACTTTGCACTGGACTTTAGCCTAAATTAGAATTAATCGATGTATTTATGAGTATAAAGATACAGATAAAACCCTTTTGAAAGCAATAGGCATCCGTAAAATTATGTCTCGCAGGGAAAAGGGGATGAAAGAAAAAAACGGATATAAAAAATAGAGGATGAAATTTTGTATTTCAGTTAAGTTTAAATTCGAATTGATTAATGTCTTTATCAGTCTATAGATACTAATAACACTTTTGAAAGCAATAGACATCCGTAAAATAACATCTCGCAGGGAAAAGGGGATGAAAACAAATAAATGGGGATGAAATATTGTACTAGAATTAAATTTAAATTAGAATTGAGTTAATCTTTGAATATATTGATACAAATAAAATACTTTTAAAAGAAATTAGGGTCCTTAAGAATACAAATAGAAAATTTACAACTGTTTTTGAAGTCGTTTGGTTTTTTAGCAGAAAAATATATGTTCTCAATCCAATCAATACGTATGTTCCTTCACAAATGCAATAACGTACTTAGTTAATGCGGAGATCAATGCTATTAAGTTGTTGTTAAAACTAATTTGCAACAATCCGCCACCACAATGTATAATGGTATATATTTCAAAGCATGCACTATGCCCACCCTCCCCCGGATAGGAAAACGTGATGTGATTAAAAATATATACCATTACACATATTAGTATGTAGTAACAGTAGTATCTGATGTGGAACGAACTTCCTTCCGAGGTATATCCTGAACGCTATGACACGGGGCTCTTCAAGAAAGGTGTAAAGAGAGCTCTCCTTCAAAGCCGGCGACGCATTGGCGACTCCTCTGGTGTTGCAAATGTCCATAGGCGACTGTAACTGCTTCCCATCAGGTGGCCCGTCTGCCTTTTCTCCGGCTAAAATATAAAAAAATAAATAGTACCAACACGTGTTTCCATTATGCGGTTTGTTGCAAAGTAGTTTTTAACAACAACTTAACATATATTTTATATAGAAATGAGCGTTCTCTCATTACAATCTTTGTCACCTGAGTAGACATTTTATATACTTCAAATACGACATGGTGTTATCTCCTATATTGATAATCTTAACACTGATCACACGAAAGAGACATTGGACGTCTCCTACTTCTACATTTTACTATATAACGGGTACTGATGATTAACGCTTTTTATTGCCCATATTTCGATGTGGGTAACCTTTATGTAGTAAAGTTTGTAATTAAACTGATATTATCGTGGAATTAATACCTTTTTAGTATGTACCGTGTAGTTTTTTTATGTTGATTGTCGATATTTCGAATCAGTTGCACGGTCGAGGTCATGTGCCGTTTCTGATTATTGACAATGAAAAATCGTTAATCGTGAGTACCCGGTATATAGTGAAAAAGTTAGTTTAAAATAGTATAAATATACTTTTATTCAAAGCAATATATGCATCGCCTTAACGTTTTGCGTCATCGCTACTGTGTTTTGTAATGGATGCCGTATTCGTCGCTCGCATTGCTAGTCGTTCGACGTCTGCGTGAACAATATGTTACAAATTTATCAACACTAACTGCGGCGCTCAGTTATTAAGGCGGCAATAGACTGGAGATGTGCCAACGATTCACACATCTGTTGTTTTTGGCCGCATCCACGAATACACAACGTTGTGTTACGTAAACACAGCACTTGGGTTCGTCCGTAAGTTGTGTGCAAACCGCATGCACCTTGCGCGAAGTAAAAAACAGCAGTCGTCTCTCCCGCAGTTAAAGTGTTAATTGTAATAATCAATTCAAACGATGAAATGTTGTGATCGTATTTTGCAAAATTTATTCATTATTTCTTAAAGATTATCATTAATGAAGGCAACATATTACCAATCTTGACATAATAATAAATATATTGTATATGACGTAAGATCTGATGTTTATAATATTTTTCTCTATACGTGTTATAATTTTTATGTGTATAATTAGATCTATTTGTATTTTGATTCGACAGACAAGTTAATTATTAATTTACTATACATTTTTAACATTTCATTTACAAGTAGGTTATTATTAAATTTGATACAAAAAAAATAATTAGTTAAATTAAAAAAATGTTTGTTTCCAAAAACTTTCTAAATTATAACTAAAAATGTATAATTATAAAATTAAAGTTATATGAATCGTTTTAAAAATATCTGGCCCTTTTTTTATTATGAAAGAATAAGAAACGGGCATGCTGGCCACTTGATGTTAAGTGGTCACTGCAGCCCATGGACAACCACGTCCAATCTCAAATAGAACAGAAGTTCTATTTAAGGATGGACGCGGACGCGTTCCTTCTCTCGAGGGCTAAGATGGTCGCCTCCAATAGTGTGTATCCGGTATGTATGTAAAATGCATTGAAATTGAAAAAAAAATTTTTTTGACTAATAATCAATTCTCTGTCAGATTAAAATACCTATTATATTTAAATTAATCAATATTTGTATGTCCTTCGAGTTTTGATTCACTGTTTTTCTAACATACGTTGTATATAAAATTGACTTTAAAAAAATAATAAAAAAGACACGTATTTTCGTAATAAAAAACTCACCACCGAATCATATAATTAATAATTATTATTATTATCGTAAAAATGTTGCCCTCGGCAACAGTAGGTGTACACTTTTGAAATTATTTTGTTTTTGAATTTGAAAATATGTTTTAATAGTCGTATTCCTTTAAGTTTTGTTAAATAAATAAAAAAACACAATATTTCTACTTAACGAACTAACTCATTATGTTAAGTGCGAATTAAAAACGTAATTTATTGAATGAGGCGTTATAATTTTTACATCTTAACAACAGACATAACTAAGATATATTTATACGTATATATACATATATAAATAATTCCTTTGTCGGTTCGTTTCACATGGTATTATGTGTCAGCAAACCATCCAATTAACGTTAAGTGTTCATTGGAACTGATAATCATTGATAATGGATACATCTGATGTCTCTCTTGATGCTGCAGTCATAAAAATATATGGTAACATTCTCACAAATGTTTGGCCACTATCACAAATGTTTGTCGAGTCGGCGAATACGTTTGTAATGGGGTGTTTTATGCAGACCTCGTAGTAGATGGAGCCATTAGTATCTTGGTTGTATTAAGAAAATATTCGATGTACTAATCTATATATGTACATAGTATAAAACAACGATGCTTCCAGACGTCTGTATATTTAGATCTTTCAAGCTATGCAATGGACTTTTGGACTAATGCTGAGTATCCGGATAATAATGAGTATCCGGCAACCACACCTCTCCAACTGAAACACAATACGTGAAGAACATGTTGCTTTATGAGGGTGGCGGTAGTGCCGCCCCGGGCGAGCTCTAACGGCTCTACCACCTTCAAACTCACTTTTATACTCACGGTAGTCACGATTAACGCTTTTTAATTGCCGATATTTCTTGACCGTCGTAAATGGTCAGACTTTAGGATCCCTGAAGGTAATATTATGCAATTTCTTTGAACTCTGGGTTATTTTTAAATAAATGTTATAGATCGGACATTTAATATCGCCGCTTCTATTTGTTGATAGGTCAATGTCGTAAGATAATTTTCTCGAAGTAACTTCCTATATACGACGAAGTAACAAAACTGAGCAGAAAAATAAATTATTTCTCTTTCCTTTTTCGGACTTTTCTTTCTTTTGTTTTATCATAATATAAATTATAGAAAGTTATGCTTATATTTTTTTCTCTATTACGATAAGTTAAAGGAATGCGACTATTTTTGAGTACTATAAATAAATTTTCGAATAATTTACTCACATCGCGGCCGGCTTCGTACGAGTTTTGTTTCGTTTAATAAGTGATAGTAGTTTTAAGTTGGTTTTTTTTTCTACTGTTATATTTTTGTTGATTTGTGCAAGTTAACTTTAGTGGCAGATGCAACAAGGGTATCTTATAGAATGAGAATAGCAAACGAGCGTGCAGGTGCGGTGTTATGAGATTAGAATTTGATTAACACTGACCGCGGAACTTATATATTAGTTCGGGTCACGCTCTATATTGGAGTTTATTTCTCTAGACGTGAAGATACGCCGACAATTCACTGAAATATTGTATTTTTAGCATCAGTATATCATCTACGAATACAAAGACGTATTGTTCGCCTTCAATAAAAACAGCACTTGTGTTCGCCCGTAATCCATACAGATTTGTACGTACAACACAGGTGTGTACAACCCGCAAGCGCTTTACATCAAGGAATACGCAGCAGTGTTGATCGCCGCAGGATAAGTGTTAAATCTTAAAGATGATTATTTTTTACGTTGAAGTACCGAGAACCATAGTTCGTCTTGGTAGATACCATAGCCACCCTCTTAATCCGTTGTGAAACTTGTGTTTCGTGTAGAGAGGTACGGTTACGGACAACACATCTGCGGAAACCAGCGACCAGCGAGGTGACCATCTCAGTCCTCCGGAGTAGCATCGCGTCTGCGTTCGAAATCAGATAGTACTTCAGTTCTGTTTGAGGTTGTGTTGATGTCCATACGCTGGAGTGACTTAACATCAGACGGCGTGCACGCTCGTTTGCTACTCTTCTCGCTTAAAAATAAAATAAATAAACCAGTGATAGATTTATAAATATGAGTAAAGTTCTTACGAAAAATATATAAAATTCTTACGAAAGTTTGAAGTTTGCATCCGTCACTATCATATCTTATTTTTGTTTCATTAACAAACAGGGTGTAAGTATATGTTTTATAAAGAGACCTTATGGGCTATGCATCTGAACGGTTTTCGTACTGTAAGCGAAACGGCTTATAAATTTGTAATTGCCCCACGTTTTGTATGTGGTTCAAACGGGTAATAATCTATTTTTACCCATAATTTTGTGTATTATTGAACACTGGGTGGTTTTTTTCTGGGGCATTATGGGGAAATTCGTAAGTATAGCAGGTAAAGAGAACGTTCCCTAGAAATCGTTTGCCCTTTTTTAAGATAACGTTGTGTGTGTTAATTTTTTTTTTGTTTTATAATATTTTTGAATCATATTGAAAGTTACCTTATAATGATATTTGATGCCTTTTAAATGAAAAAGTCTTGATTGGAATCGAGAGTTTTGTTTTAATAAAATAATAAAAAGTTCTTATAACGTTGTCCAGTAATACGATCAGATAATATTTACACGATGCTCCGCGAATTCATTAGCTTTTTTGTAACTCTTAAATATTTTTATAGAAAGATTGGCTAAAAAAAATATTTCACTGTCAAAATTGTTATAATTACAATAATACTTATTTGAAAATGCGTCAATTGTCGTCATTTATTTTGTTACTATTACCCATGTTTATGGAAAGATTGACGAACATTCTCATGTCAAAGTTATTTAAAAAAACCACAAATGGTTCTTAACAAAATTTCGCTATGTCTGATATGGTTATGTGTTTCCCCATACAGTACCACTTAATACACCCTGTATTATGGTTAGTGTTAGGATGGTGTTCTATCGATGTGCGGTTGAGATTCTTTAAGATGTTGTTTATGAAAAAATATTTCCAAAATTTTACCTGTTTCTAAACAGAACATATTAATGTGTTTTCTTTACGATAAAACAATGTTGATACAGAAGTAATATTGAGTCTCAAGTCGCCATTTTGGCATCCAATGAGTGTTTACAACATGCTTTTAAAATACGGTTCTTATGTAATCTGAACTTAAATATAAACGTAAACCATAATGGAAATCAGTAACTCTTAAACAATATTCTTTGCAGCAACGTCATGGAAAATGCTCCATTTGTAGCGATAGACCCGTGCACAACAGTGAAATGTATAAAAGCTTACCAGTTTGTAAAGCTCATTTATGTGGGTAAAAGGCCCATGCTAATGGAAAGGGTTAATCTTAGGGACAACTTCAAAGGCAAAAGCACAGAATAAAGAAAATAGTATCGAATATGACAGGTTAATTTGCATGGGTCTTTTGCAAAGGGAAGGAGTTAATTTTACGGTCAACTCTAACGGCTTACATAAAACCTCAGAGACTAAAAGACGATTTATTTCTCTTGCGAATAGAAAGAATCAGCTCTAGCGTCAACTCTTGTCACAAAATAGTTTTTCGTAAGCGAAAATATCCTCAGATTTATTTGCGATGGGACATGTGGGCTGAGTAAGTGATAAGTGAAAGTTTTGGTTCGGTAAGAAAATCAAGATATGTATTGTGTTTGGCCGTATGAATGCGTCTAAGCCGCTGTGTCCGCCCGCAGTCTCGTAGGGACTACGCAAAGTAAAACAACAGTTGTATTTTCCGCAGTTAAGAGTTAAAATAAATAGTACCTTATTGAAATTGTTATAACATGGAATTGCTTTACTTATATCTACAAAATTAAACTTAAACTTATCCGTTAGTAGTAGTTGACATTCATAAAGAGTGTAAAGAATCCACTTTGAATAAAAATATTTTGATTTCGTATGTATATCTCAACTGCGCGTCGAAAGAGTCCAACTTTACTCTAACAATATATAAAATACGACGTTTCGGTTTTACGCACTAGTGTTGTATGTCATCAAGCGCCTTGCTTAAGTGTATTAATATAGATATATAATATGTAATATAGTTAAGTGTAAATTGATATAAAATTATGTGAAATGTAATTTATCCGGTGTATTTTATGTCGTGTAGACAAGGCGAGGCATTATTTGCGTGAAAAAAAAATAATGCTACAAGCCGTTACACTTGGTGATGCTTACGTCTGGACAACGGGTCCACACATCTGGGGTAAACCTGGTGCATAATCCACCACATTGCCCCAATGCGCATTGTCTGTCGGATGATAAAAAAAACCTTTTTTAACACCCTCTTATTAGCTTGGGTTGTATGTAATGGAATCTGTGAGTAAAATTTTCACCAATTTTCAGATGTCTGATTAATTTGAAACTGCACACGTATCAAGGACCGACGACAATGAAAAATAATGAAAAATAAATAATAGTTAAAAAAACTAAAAACACGCTTTTATAAAAAATCCAACTTAAATAATAATAATAATAATAATAAATAAGGAAACGAAATTGCGATATAAAATAAGCGTGGGGTGATTTTTCAGTGATCTATTGATATCACTCACCCCACGCTTTTATATCGGAATTTCTTTTTCTTATTTATACTTTTTTTATCTGTATTTTTTTATCTATGACTTACATATTCACATAGCCCAGTAAACATCTTAAATTACATGTTCTAATGATGAAGTGGTATTTTGAAACCGTTATTGCCTTCATTTTTGCACTATTAATTTAATATTTGATATATCAAAAATTGTTTTATATAAGTTTGTCGTGTATTTCATGATGTAAGTAGATTTTACATACGTTTTTTTAAATCATTTGATAAAGTAACGAATTTTTTTCTTGTCTCGGTCTGTCTATATGCAACTTTATAAAGTGCTCTGTAATGATTTCGCCTTGATTCTTACTAACGGGGTGTTCATTAATTACGTAAAGTAACGTTTCGACCCCCCCAAACTTGGTGTTGTTACGTGAGATTTAGCTCGAACCCCCACCGATCCCACATGAGATTTTTCAGAATACGTCATGCGAAATTAGTGGACAACAATGGTTTATGTAATTTAACCTACTATACCAATTTACATTGAAAATAAATACGTGATATTTACCCAAGCCCCTGTTTAACCCAGTGAGATTGGATGAGATTCAGCCTGACCTCCCTTAAACGTCTCACGTGATTTATGAAAAATGTGTGATTTTCGCCAAAATACCAATCTCACGTGAGCGGACGTGAGATTGAATGAGATTCACCTCGACCCCTAGGGGGTCATGTAAACGTCTCATGTGATTAATGGATGCCCGACAAATACAATAACGATGTGAAGTGAGAAATTAGAGTAGATTCAATCACAATAAATGTAATTATTTTTGAACCACGAATATTGCAGGCCTGTGATAAATACTAAGAAGATTCTCAATTTGATTGCTTTTTTTATGTTACCGCATAATTCCCAAATGTATTAATCGATTTTGAAATTTTAAGAATAGAGATAATTTAGTATCTTCGCTTTGTCGTGTGATGGCTGAAACTGAAAATAATATTTTTATATTATTTTCCTTATGTAATATATAAATTATTTCTCGCAGGTCTGCGCTAAACATACAAGTATATAGTTTTGTACCCTACTTATATATCGCGTACACAGTTATTGTATATTACATTAAAATAAAGACCACAGAAAAACGATTTACACGTAAAGATGTTATTTTCGTATGTTGTCATGAGAACGGTTATGATATATTTATTATAGTTGCATAAATAAATTGAATGCCAACACAATGGTTAAACTAATTAACAGCGTCGAATGTAAATGTCGCCTGAATCACAGGTGTAAAGTAAATGAAAATGAGCAAGTATATTTAAAACATGTCCAACACTCTGACTGCGTACACATATCAAATCAGCGTTGCCGACGGCGGCATTAGACTGAGCATATTTTCTCTAAACTGGAGATGCGCTGACGATTTACACACCTATTGTGTTTGGCAGTATTCGTGTAGCGTCTACGAGTACATTTCCAATGTGTTCGACCGCAGTCTTGTAGCGCCTAACATAGCACTTATGTTCGCCCGTAAGCTTGTATAGATTTGTAAGAACACAACAGTCGTGTGCAAGTTGCATGCGCATCACGGAAGATAAAACAGTTGTGTTTCCCGCAGTTAAAGTGTTAAATACTGAAATAAAGTAAATACAGTTTATTATAGTTATTAATATAAGTTGAAGTCTATTATGGTTTTTTGTATTATATTTTTTGCTATTTCTTAAAAAAAAAAAAGATGTTACTTTCATAACAACATACGAAATTAAAATCTCAGGTGTAAAATTTATGATATACATAACGTGCCTCTAATACATAATCTATATAGTCGATGTAAAGCCCCTACTGACTAACAATCTGCCTGACTAACAGTTATTCCAGTGCCTACCAGTTGGTCGGCTTCTACAGTTCCTCTTAAGATCAGAGACGACTGTCAAACACATTTACAGGCGGCTGGATAGCGGTTAGTCAGAGAGAAACGCAGGCAGACTTAGCCAGTAAGGCTCTAATGGTTAATGCCTGTGATATCTAGTAACCAAAGCCTATTCGCACTGCTGGTCAAAATATAAAAGTCACGGTGGCGGCAACCCTTAGAAAGTCGTCTATAACTTTTGCCCGCGGGTTTTCGCACAGAACTCGATGTTATAATACATTCCAGTAAATCACGCAGCTCTTTTTCTAATTTTAAGTTTCAATTTCAAAAATGTTACAAATTTTCATTTTCTATAATCCCTTAAGGGTAGAATTTTCAACTTAGTTTCTCACTTGCGCTATATAAAGAACCTATTCGAAATTTCAGGATTCTAACTTCATCTGTTTGGTTTGGTACGTTCCATCTGTTGGTCAGTCAATTCGTCACCTTTTATGTATATTTAGATTTTTAAACTATCTCCAGCGCCTGGTTTCGTCCGTGTTTAATAAGAGAATGTTCTTGATCTCAGATGTTTACGAGCGTCTGTATACAAGTACTTGCTATCAGTTTGACTGCAAGCTTGTTTACCTTAGTTTTGATAAAAAGTAGACACTTTGTTCATGTTTTTACAATCAGCAGTGCGGACAGGCCACAGGCCATTGCCTCCACACCCTATTGTTGTATCTATGTAAGGTGTAATGCTCTTAAATGGATTGTGAACGTATCTTGTGAGACAACAGAGTTTTCTAGACGTGTGACTTGTTTTATTTCAAACAATCTTTACCCTACGTTTAAAAATAATTCCCGTTCCCTGCGGCTACAACACTGCTGTGTAATTCTGGGTGCGACGCGCTTGCGGCTTCTACACACCTGTTGTACGTACAAGTCTGTATGGATTACGGGCGAACACAAGTGCTGTGCTTACGTCGCCGCTACAAGACAGGGGAAACGTCTGTGTTCGTATATGCTACACGGATGCTAAAAAATATAATATTTCAGTGAATTGTCGGCGCATCTTTAGTCTAGAGAATACAGATCCAGTTTAGTGTCGCCTCCTGTAACGCTGCCTCGATGTAATATATTAGCGCCGCAGTCGAAGTGAATAAACTACGCGCCACCGCCGGCTCGCATCCGCGTCTTCTGTCTCGCTTTAAGTACTCTATACAAAAAAGATTTTTGACAATATAAGTACTATTGTATTCTTTTAATACTATTGTGTTCTTTTATGTCAGTAGAGTAGTAAACGTGCATATAGGCTATTGATGTTCAGTTGTCGCTGCAGTTCACAGACATCCACATAAAATTCGAAATAGCCAAAGTTATTTAATATCTGAGGTCGTACGTAGATTCGTTGCTATTCCGGACTAAGATATCGCCTCGCTTTTTTAAGTGTAATTTGCAATTGCACCTTTTCAACATAGTCAATGATTGCTTGCGGCGGATTATAAGGCCTGCAGTGGTACCTCCCTAGTAACACCTAACACCTGTTAACACGTCAGTGCCAAGGAGTCGACATAAAATTCGTTCATGTGCCGCCGACTCGCATGGCGAGTCCAATGTTTTTCGCCAATATTTCCTAAACGCGTCCGTATTTTTATACTGAAATTCAAAGTGTAGACTAAATAAACGCTAATATGAACATTTACACCGTGACTCATGTTTAAGACTATTTTTATAATTTAAGAAAATAATTGCACTATGCGATGCAGGTCAACCTTTTAATTGACGAGTTAATTGACAATAAAAACGTAAATTATTTATTATTAAAGCTGACTATTTACTTTTGTGTTGAAAGAAACAATATAACGATGGTATTAAATTCCGATTCGAGATAATTTCTTTTTTTTATTGATAGACAGGCGTTTGACCGCAATCTCACCTGATGTAAGTGATGATGCGATTAGATGAAGTACCTAATTTCTGAATATTTTTTATTTATAAATGTATAATGTTATACCTATATATATATGTTTTGTTAGAGCTGTTAGAGCTCGCTCGGGGCGGCACCACCGCCACCCTCATAACTCTCCGTAAGGCAACATGTTCTTCATGTATTGTGTTTCGGTTGGAGAGGTGTGGTTGCCGGATACACGTTATTGGAGGCGACCATCTTAGTCCTCAAGAGTATTCTTTTCTATTTGAGATTGGAAGTTGTTGTGCATGGGCTGCAATGACCATTGGCCTGCCCGTTTCTTACTCTTTCATTATAAAAAAAAACCTACGAGTTTCAATATTACCCAGAAGTATAGTTAACGTAAGAAAGCGTAATTTTTTGTGTCAATATTTGATTGATAGGAATGTTTTAGGAAATTTCTCATTCATTATCGACATCATTATTATATGAGAAAAGAAGATGCAAAGATTGACAATCGCTGTATAAATTTCGAAACTTACCTCCTTTTTTATTTGATGAGTTTTTAGCCATGTTTATACGTGGAAATACACTAAACACTTGCGAAACTCCTTTTGATATCGATACAAACGTTGTGGAGACTGCGACGGCCACAATAATAACAAATTATTAAGTTTAACTAAACATGCCAGTGAACTCGCCTAGCGATTCCATTTTAATTAATATTTACTAGCGGCGGCTGGCCTGGCGAGTCCATCGTGAAATATACGCGGCACCTCTGAAGGAATTAAGACAATCGTACTGGCATTGAACGTGGTAAACATAAGACGAGGTCTCCTGTTTTATATGATAAGGGATTAATATAAAAACATTTGATTTATTTATTCTATTTATTGTCCATGACAATGTTATCACAATTATTTATGTAATAATAAATACTATATACAAAGTAAATAAATATATATATTACTTAACTATTTGTTATACAAATATATACATATGTTTGACTATAAATTACATAGAGGTCGGAATTTTCATCAATATGAACACACGGCTCAATATCATTCAATAACTTGATCACGAATATTAAAAATAGTTGACAACATTTTTTTTATTGCAAAAGAGTAAGAAATGGGCATGCAGGCCACCTGATGTTAAGTAGTCACTGCAGCCCATGGACAACCACGTCCAATCTCAAATAGAACAGAAG